>JADRCD010199673.1:16058-45812 GCA_019843815.1 Montemys delectorum
TTTCAGAGAGAACAGCACACTGCATCACCAAGTAGAACAGATGCTCCAGAAAATCTCCCCTCTGCAGAAGTGTCAAGAAGAATTGGGATCCTTGAAAGCTGAGCTGGAGGAGAAGAAGGTGTCAGGGCCTCTTTCCTATGGAGGGATTGTCATTTGTTAGGATTAGCTGTGCACTTGCTGTTTGGGATTTGGGAGCATTTACATGTTGGCAAAAGATGTAAGAGCTAGTGAAAAGCCCTCTGGATCTCCACTCTGTGCATCCTGTTCTGGCTGATGCATGGCTCCACAGTGATTCATGGGACTCCTCCCAAGTGAGAGGGTTAGGTGTAAATTGTTGTGGCTTTTATGATCTTTGAGTAACCCTCTTTTTTTTTTTTAACTTACTATTTTTTCTTGAATTAAATGGGACATAACATAGACATTCAGAATTAGTGATAGGAAAATCATTGTGTGTCACTGTGGGAGCAATTAGATATCACAGCTGTGCTGGTCTAACCTCAGCTCATCACTCAGGACCTCTGCTCTAGTAGAGTTCAGATGTCCTTGAGGACCTCTCATGGATCTTGAGCCAGTTGATTTGAATGGTCTTGGCAGCTTGGTTCAGTGTTTTGGAAACCATGCATAGTCTCTGGTTTCTCAGGTCATGAGGTCCACAGAAAGCAGCATTCATTCACAAGCTCCTACAGGTGAGTGTTTGGGCCTGTACCTGAGGGAGAAGGTGCTTTTGATAGAAACTGATACTTGGACCTCTCACAGGCTCTTTTCTTCAAAGCAACCCCCCCCCCCCCCCCGGAAAAGTCAGCACAAAATGCTCTAAGTGCTTTCCTGTGTGATAGTGCTTTTTACAGGAGTCCTAGTATTGTGCCCATGGAATGTGTATGTAGAAGCGTTTGTAGCCTAGCGGGGTAGTCTGAAGGGAGGTGGGGCTGTCCATGGTTATCCCACCCTGTGTCCTTGATGGCTCTTCAGGGAAGATGGCTGCTGTGTGGCAGTCATCCTCATGTTATGGATTTAGCAGTGATGTGCAGTTGTACTCCATGATACATCAGTGTTTTTTTTTTCTTCTCGCTTAATTGCAGTGAAGGTTAATCACAGTGTTCTTTCTTATGTACTCTTGGGTATGGAATATCTGCAGTATGTCCTCAAGGAAGTGTGAAGCTTAGAGTCAGAACTCAGTGGAGACCCTCATAGTCATTCAGTGACCATGACTTTCAGGAATAAGCCAACCTGTCAAATCCATTCTGAAAAGGGCTTGATAAAGCTCATCTTTCTGAGCTCTTAATGTCCGAGAAAAGCCAAATACAGACCACATGGACGTAGTGTCTTCCTAGTCCATGGGATCATCATGGCAGATGAGTCAATATTCATATATTTTCCATTAATATTGATTACATTAATATTGATAAACTTGCTTTCCATTTCCTGACATTTAATGTATCAATATCAGCTTCGATTCTGTTATTGTAGCTGCTGATGTGAACACATTAGCTGTTTGGTATTAGCAGTGGTGTGGATAGCAATTGAGTAGCTTTTCCTCTGTCATGCTGTCAGCTCTGTTTATTAGGAACCTAGCCTACTTGTGGAGGTGCTGAGTGACTCTTGGGCCTCACTGACCGTTCGGGCTGTGCACTCAGTATTGTGCTACGGAGAATTTAGCTTATGGTAAAACAAATGAAGATTGTGGCCAATAACTGCTTGGAGTGATCTTTCTGTTTCCTGTCTTTCTTGTCAGAGTTCTCTGAAGCTGTATCAGGACACTCACCAGGAATATGCTCGCGTGAAAGAAGAATGCTTGAGAACTGATGCCCAGTAAGTGGCTTTCCTAGAATAGCTGTAAATATTGGTGCTTCCTCTCCTCTCCTCTCCTCTCCTCTCCTCTCCTCTCCTCTCCTCTCTTCCCCACAACCCCCTGTTTCTGTTCATTGGTTGTAAATAATTAGCTGTGCAAACTTGGACTAATCTCAGCTAGTTCCCACCACTGTCTCAGAGGGGTCGGGACTGTTGTGACTAAGGTTATTTGGTGCTACAGGTGTACTCAGAGCTATCAAACATACTTTGTCATGTGTGAGCTGCACTTGTGCCTGTGTGTCCTGAAACACAGCCCTGGATCTCCCATCTTTGTGTCAGTCCTTTCCAGGTGCCATCTATAGTATCTCACTGGCTTGGGGCATTTGTTACCATTAATGAAATGAGCTGTTAGAAGCATCTTGCTAATTACACTCAGGTTTGGTAGGTCAGCCACATCCCTCCGAGTACCTGTGGAGCTGTATGTCACTGTTTGCTGGGCCTGAGACATGACAGTGTGTAGATATTATTCTGAGCTTCCTGTCTTCTTTATCTCAGAAATCCATCTTAGACCAAGGGAAGCTTCCACCTTCCCTTGCTCACTTGCATGCTCCTGAAAAATGCCTGGTGGGTTAGGTGCTGGATAACCCGGGGAAGATCATTTGAACACAGCTCAGAGATGACATTTACAGTCCCAGAGGAGAAAGAAGTCTTCCGTGTGTTTATGGCCCATTTTGTGTTTCTTAAACAGAAGTCAGGTTTTAAAAAAAAAATAGAAATACTGCACATTAAATGGTACATTGTTCTTTCTCGGGTTCATTCTACCATAAGATCGATCATATGCTGGTAGTTTAGTTGACATGTGATTGTGAGCCAAATTTTTTATATAAGTCTCACTAACTAGAATGGTATGTTTGATGAACTAAATTTCTTTTGCCATCTAACTAACACGGTTTTATTATTAGGAAGAAGAAACTAGAAGCTAAGGTGAAGAAACTGGAAGGTACGTGCGGCTGCTGCTCACTGGCCACATTATTATACAGACTTGTGCCACGTGTGAGACTATGAAGTATCAGTGGGTATGCTAGGAAGGGATGTGTGCCACTCTCCTCTGCAGTCAGCTCAGTGTGTGGAGATGAGCACTCGGGTGCTCCACTTAATCCTCTCTCTCTCACCGTTGCTGTAAACAGGCAGCATGGAAGGAAACACACTGATTCAGTTTTAGGTCTAGCTCTCTGTTGCAACTGAAGTTGGTGGTTACTAAAAACGGTTGCCCCTTTGTGATTTGTCTTTAGTCAAGATTTTCATTCCTATGATAAATACCATTACAAAAGCATTTTTGGGGAGGAGAGGGCTTATTTATTTATTTTTTGTTTTTTTTTTGTTTTGTTTTGTTTTTGTCTGAGAGTTTTCTCTGTATAGCTCTGGCTGTCCTTGAACTCAGAAATCTGCCTGCCTTTGCTTCCCAAGTGCTGAGATTAAAGGCGTGTGCCACCACTGCTCGACTATTTGGTTTGTTTATCACAATCTATTGTGGGAAGCCAAGGCAGGAACTCAAACAAGACAGGAACCTGGAAGCAGGAGCTGATGCAAAGACCATGGAGGGGAACTGTTTTCTGGCTTGCTCCTTGTAGCTTGCTCAACCTGCTTATAGGGAACTAGGGCCTGCAACTCAGGGATGTAGCCACCCAAAATGGACTGAGACCTCCTACATCAATCACTAATTAAGAAAGTACCATATAGGCTTGCCTGCACCCTGATCTTGTGGGGATATTTCCTCAATTGAAGTTCCCTCCACTCAAATGACTAGAGCCTGGGCTGAGTTGATGTCAGGGAACTGCTGCACATTTCTCTGGCACACACACAGAAAATTCTGTGAAGTGCCCCACTTGTATTTGGTGCTTCTTGTTTCTGAGTAGGCAGAAAGCAAAAGGGCCACACTGGGATCTGTTCTGTCCTTACATCTTAACTGTGTTTTCAGCGGCCAGCTCACATTTGGACTGTCCGTGCTATCTCTAGTCACTCATGGGTGGTCTCAGCCACAGTCACTATCTGTGCTGTCACTCTCTGGCCAACGTGGTACCAGGTGTCTGCCTACATTGACTCCCAGCATCACTGTGGTTGGGTTCTGCTTCAGAATGAGGTGTTTTCATGTAAGGAGTTCAAACTTAGTTCCAAAAGGCCATTTAGAGGAAGGGTGATAAAGTATTCCTTGTCCTTGTCCTCA
The DNA here is from genome assembly GCA_019843815.1 of Montemys delectorum. NCBI lineage: Eukaryota > Metazoa > Chordata > Mammalia > Rodentia > Muridae > Montemys > Montemys delectorum. The sequence continues at coordinate 20,071 of JADRCD010199673.1, forward strand.
GTGGAGATTCAACTACAGATGGTTGGAATATCTATCTCGTGAACAGTGACAAGCACTAAGTGCATGGGTACTCTCAGCCCTGTCCTCCCTTGTCTGTGGAGATGAGTGGAGTGCCTGAGAGGATATATGCAACTTAGAGACCAGACCTTCAGTGAAGTTAAGTGTGGCCTTTGTTTTTAATGTGACAAAAGTAATTTTTCCTACAAGTGTCAAGATAGTCAAACCTGGGGACAAGAGAACTGTTACTGGTGTCTTGTATGACGCTGCTATCTTTGGCATTGGTACATGTACATGTCTCTGTGATGTTGGTTCTGGTTAGATTCTTACTGGTGTGTGCACTGTTTGGTGCTTTTGAACCAAAGAAGAAATGAATGATCTGCTCATAATCTAAAGCTTTGGATGCTGTCTTTGACCAGCCAGTGTTGTATGCAAGGATTTGGAGTTGCTATGCCTGGTGGGGAAGGGATCCTCACAACCTTGGTCAGTTCTATAACTTGATGAATAGGCACTAACTTGTCTGTGACATGGAGAAAAGAAGCTTGTGTTGGATTGCATTTGATGGGCGGCCTCTAATCTGTACCTCTTTCTGTTGCTTTGCTGTACTTGTTAAACATAGAGGCTGCTGTCAAGCAAACTCAGGACTTCAAGCAATTGAGAAATGAAAAGAAAATACTTGAAAAGGAGTTTAAGAAGACACAGGTACTGGGTAAAATGATACACACACTTTACATCCCTGACTGGGGCTTCTGTGGACACAGGTACTCGGTATAAGATGCACACACTTCACAGCTGTGACTCAGGGCTTCTGTGGCATCCAAATTGTGGCTACAGTCACTGTTATCTTGAACCTGCCTGACCTTTGCCCACAGTGTCTACGCAATGTCTGTACTACATAAGCACTCTTGTTTTTTTTTTCTCCCCTACCTACACAGGAAAGGCTTGATGAATTTTCCAAACAGAAAAATGAGAAGGGTGAGTATTTGGTTCATGCTTATGTGGAGGGCTAGTTTTCGTGTGCAGTGTTCCTTTTAAACCCTTTTCTGTCTGTGTTTTCAGAGTTGAGACACATTGGAACGCAAATCTCAAGTGACTCGCACGGAAGCATAGATAAAAGTGAGTATGCTGACAGTTGTGCTTGCTTTGGGTGTTGCTTAGTGTGCTTTGCCAGCTCATGGGCTATAGTTTCTTTGAAAGTATGACTTTGAAGATACTGTGTTATTTTGGATGGTTAGATTTGTACATATACAGGTTTCCTTATACATGCTCACAAAGCCAACTATTTTCTTACAAAATAATGAAAGAAAGACTCAACAAAGATACTGTTTACAAGAAGAAAAGTATTTATATAAATCTCATCTTTTTTCCCCAGTAAGTAAAGATAGGCTTCTGCCTAGATTATAGCCTATCAGAATAATTTATTATGTTTCCTGGGTGCTGAGCAGTGTTAGGTAAGGCAGAACTGGCCACAGCTCTGCAGTGTGTTTTCTGAAGACCATAAATAAAACTAGGAGGCTATATCTGAGTGGTCAAGTACTGCTGCTTACAGAGCTCAGATAGGGCAGATGCAGCAGGTGTAGTCCGGACACACACACTGTGTATCAGCACTTGGAATATCCAGGCATGAACATTTTGAATCTGAAGTCACCTTGGCTAGTGATACACTGTCTCCTAAAACAGATATAGCTTTCCTGGACACTTTAGATCAGTGGTTCTCAACCTATGGGTCATGACCCTTTTGGGGGCTCAAGTGACTCTTTTACAGGGGTCAGAGGTCACCTAAGACCATTGGAAAACACAGCTATTTACATTATGACTCATAACAGCAAAATTATAGTTATGAAGTAACAACTAAAATAATTGTCTGGTTTTGGATCACCACAACATGAAGGACTGTATTAAATGCTCACAGCATTAGGAAGGTTGAGAACCCTACTGTTGAAGTTTAGCATCTGTAGAAAAAAGTAAAGCAGAAGATGGAAAGCTGATGGTCACGGTAGCAGAGAAGAACAGTTTCAAAGGTTGCTTTTCCAGGTCAGAGGGCCGAGCATTAATATTCTACACATAACTGATTAAAAAGGAGCCTGCCAGGTTTAGAAACCATTGCCAGAGTTTTATTCAGGAACTCCCTACGTATAGTTTGTTAAAGTGTGAGCTGTGAATGAGAACTGTTAGAGGTGAAATAATTGGGTAAGTAATGGCTGGTTTGAGGGCTATCTGCTTTGCCCCCCCCCCCAATAAGATGCTTATCCACACTGTTTAAATTCTCATAAATAAGCCCACTCACTAGCCTTCCATAGGGTTCCTGAAAGGAGGACCTGCAGTGATTGACAGATAGGAGATTGAGAGTGTAGGCAAGGAAGGAGACTTTGTCTGCCATCAGTTGGCCTAAACTCTTCATTAAAACTTTGAAAAGTACAAGTGGCATGGGAAAGCCCTCAGATTGTAGAAGAGTAAAGAACCAGTATTAGCACATGAATAAGAGAGATGCTCAGACCTGTTAGTGTCCTTCAACATGCTCAGGAACATGCCCATGGGCCACTGCATCACATGAGGTGAAGGGAGCTTGAGAACTAAAGCATCCGCTACCTAGTGAAGTGTTGGCTAGACTAGTACTGGGAGATGGAGTGTAAAGATGCTGAATGCCACGCCACGGAAGACGAAACCAGAAGTCTCAGTTTCACCTGCTCCAGAGTTCCCAAGGGGTGAATAGAGTCAGGAGGGCTGATCCATGTGGAGGAAAAGGAGAGTCCCTGGTCAGAAGCACAGGTAGTGAGTGTCTGTTGACACCACAAGGGCAGAGAGCAGCTCTAATGGGCTAATTGAGTACATGCCTGCCTCAGATCAAATGAGGCAGAAAACGTTGAGTACTCAAAGCTGACTTAAGATAGGCTCACAGTGTCTGTATGAAAGCAGTAAGGTCGACTGAGTAAGTCCAGGCTTTAGAACAATTCCATGTGGAATAAGGGGTTCAGAATGCTGAGTTCTGGTAAGAAAGCATTCTATACCCAAGCACATGGAACTGTGCCAGACAAGCCTCCCAGGGATTCCTGAGGAAATGGCCCTCTTCATGGGGGAACTTCTGTGTGTCTTTCAAAGAAGGGGATGTAGAAGGCTAAAGAAGCAACTGCCAGAACAACCATTTGTAAGAACTGTAAACCACATGCCGAGTTCTTTAGAAACTTCATAAAGGTTGGCTAATACAGCAAACACGTAAATGTGATATTGATAAAAATCCTCTCCTCCCTTAAGTTAATAAAACAGGAAAGTGGGGCAATTACAATGATTAGGCCTTTGGAACTGATGCTGGATGGTGCTCGTGGAAACAGCCCACTGTAAATATGACTTAAGAACAGGAAAGCCTGCACTTGTGCCTGTGCAGCCTCTACTCATGGCAGCTTCTATTCCCAGTGTCGTCCTCAGGTGTGGAGAGCAGATGACAGGCCAAAGAATGTTAAAAGTCTCACTTGGAAATGAGATTAGAGCAGACAGAGTGTGCTGCTGTTGGGTCGAGTATCATGCAAACCTCCAGTGTGCTTTGTTGACCTGTCTGAAGTTAAACAGAGTAAGAGACCTCCCCTTTTCAAATGGCAGTTGAGCCATCAGGTGTCTAGTAAAGGACCTAAGGCAATACACAGCATCCATAGGAGAAGAAGGATAGATCATAAAAGTATCAGGCATTTGTAAACATAGTGTTGCTTCAACTCAGCAGGTATTGAACAGTGTAGGTTTCCCAAGAGGAGTAGCTGTGTGAGCAGTTAACCTTCTTTAAAGGAAGAGCGGAGCAGGATCTGACTCTAGCCACACTCTGACATGCCCATCCAATTAAAGAAGATGCTCTTGATATACAGGGACAATGGAGTGGAAAAATCCTATAAGCATGCTAGATTGTGATAAAAGAAGAAAACCCTTCAGGATTAAACATAGGTGCCCACTCACAGCTCAGTCAGAAAGCTGCACTGAGGATTTTCCTCTGCTTGTTGGGAAGGCCAGCTTTGGGGTCAGTTCTAAGAAGGCATGCGTGCTCCTTGGCATTGTGACTGTTCTCCAGGAGGATGAAAAAGTAACTTGTTTTCTTTGTTTTTAGGCTTCCTTGTTGGCTGCTTTGGGTATATGTACTAAGCAGGGACCGTGGTCAGGTCATTTAAGCAAAGGGGATTACAGTTTTTGGAAGCAGGCTCTGGGGTAGGTTAAATTATAATTCAGATAAGCTTTTCAGCCACAGGGTCTGGAGCCTCCAATGGTAACCAGGTTGACCTGGTATAGGAAAGGTGGGGGACAACTGTACAGATTTACTTATGTCAGCCATGCTTGTCTTGGTATCCCCATCTGTGGACTTCACTGTGGGGGTGACAGAGTTTAGTATCCTAATGTGAGTGTACTGTATTAAACCAGTGGCTGATTTCCTGGAGATTTTAACATGGAACATTGATCTATTCAGTTTTCTCTTGACCTGGGTTAGCGATTTTACCCATTTCATAAAGCTTAGGCTTAAGGACATGTCTAGAGATCTTTGGTTTGGCCTCAGAATTATTTCACGTTGAAATGTAATTAGCACGGGTTAATTCTTAATCCATGCTTCAACTTAGGCTCTTTGTGTTTACATTTTCATGAATATATTTTGCCTTGATGACTACTTTTGAAATTTGTGTATTTAATGAGTTACAGAAACTTTATCCCTGATATTATCAGGCCTCTTTTACTTATGTCTCCCTTTGGTCTTTCAACTTGGGTCAGTGGTTCTATAGCAGTTTGAAAGTCCAGAGAATTTTGGAATTTAAGTCCCAGCAGTTTCCCAGCCTGTGGAAGCCTGTCTTCTTGTGTGAAGTCTTCTGTGTGGGCGCCCTCTGCAGGCTTTTCTGCATACTGCTCCCATCCCTTCCCCTCATGTCCACGGACTAGCCATCAGTCCTCTGGGTGGTTGCTGCATGGTTATCTGGTGACTGTGCTGATGGACCCGTGTAAGGGATGCTTTGCCACTGTTGTACCCATCTCAGCGCTGTGGAACAAAGGCACAGACTAACTTGCTGTGATAGAGAGAAGCTGTAATGCCTTTAATAACAAATGGGCTGGAGCTTCTGAGGCCATCCCCTAGAACAGTGGTTCTCAACTTGTGGGTCATGGCCCCTTTGGTGATCGAGTGACCCTTTCACAGGGGTTACCTAAGATCATCAGAAAACAGATCTTACATTAGAAATTACAGTTATGAAATAGCAACAAAAATAATTTTATGATTGGGGCTTACCACACCATAAGGACTATATATTGAAGGGCCACAACATTGGAAAGCTTGAGAACCGCTGCTCTAGAACAAAGAAGAAGAGCAAACAAGCCTATGTGGAGTCTTCAGGCTTTAGCAGAAGCCTTGTTTGACGTTGTTGACAGTTAGCGTTATGCAGTGGTTGCAGTGAGGAGGTTTCAGTGCTGCTTCATGCTTGGATAAGAAGCCTCCAGTCACAGGACCATGCCTAATCTGTGCTTTGCTGTTTACAGGGAAGGTGAAAGTTCTCCTGAAAGAGCTGTGGCTCTGTGTGAACACTGCACACAGACTCTCCGGGGAGGGCGGCAGACGCATCCCAGGTGAGAGACACTACAGATGCTCCTAAGGCATGAGCGTGACTGCATTTGCCACAGGCTACCTTTCAGCCTCCAGTGTGTAGCCAAGAGTGAGTACTTGGAAGTGTATGAAGCAGGGTGACTCTAACCCAAGCAGATACTTTGGTATACCTTTGGTAGCAGCTCTCCTCAGAGCTCTTGGAGGGGAAACTAAGGCATGCTTGGCAGGTATATGTGGAAGACCAAGTAATCTTCTTGTACTACAGAATAACTTCTTTTAGGTTACTTTTATTTTCACACAAAAATGATTCCATCAACATTCTTCCCCAATCCTGTTAGCCAGCTCTGGGGCTCATGGAAATGGCACATTTTCCACGTACGCTGGATTTAGTCTTAGACGCCATTTCTGCTCAAGACACTGTGCTGCGGACTAGTAACAGAATGTATGGTACTGTGACTCACTGAGGATCACATCCATAGTAGGTCTCCTTTGCTTCCAGTTTGTCTGGGAAAGTTGTTTTTGTTTGTTTGTTTGTTTTGTTTTTTAAATCTAATTTCTTCTTCATTTAGTTCTAGGGATTCTTGCTTAAGGAAGGCTGCCCCTCTTTTCCGCTGCTGACTCTGTGGTCTATTTCATGTCAGGGTAGCTCTCCTGCTTCCCAGTGCATTGCAGTCCCGTACTCCCCTCTCCACTGCTCACTCTGTTGTCTGTTTCTTCTGTCAGTGGAGCTCTGCTCCTTCTAGTGCATTGCAAGTTCATATTTACTAGAAGCTGCCCCAGAGCAGCTCCTATGTGCCTCAGACATACTTGTCTTACTTAGGCACTTCTCTGTTCCAGTCTCACCTTTGAAGAGGTCTTGTTCCTGTGTCAAATACCTGGTAGTTGCAGTGACCCAGTAGGATCCATATTTCTAGGCTAAATCATTATCAACTGAAGTTCATGAAACTCAAGACGCCCTGACCCCACAAAGTTGTATAGTTTCCTGTTTTTCATACCATGCTGGCAATGTTGAGGGAGGGAGTGGGTGATGGAGACAGAGATCTCTATCCACAAACTGACTGAGACAGTTTTATCTTTCTTTATCTCTCTGAAATCAACTGATGTCAAGCCTTCCCATAGGCTTTCTATACAAGGTACATGAGACTGTTGTTGAGGGGAAAGCGTCTCCCAGTGTGTTTAGGCAGTAAGGCCTCTGTCCCTGCTGCTGGGCTGTGAGCTTGCTCTAGTGCCTCAGTGAACCACTCCATCCACAACCCTTCTAAAGTGATAACTTTAGAAGTTGATTGGTGACCTTCTTAAAGCTGTCTACTCATTTCAAGTTAATTGTGCTAGTAGTTTGACCTGTTATCAGGATGTAATTTGTATGTTTCCTTGGCATTTTTAAATATGTGATGCCTGCTTCTCTCTTGTTCAGAAAAACCTGCCAAAGGAAACAGTTCACCCAGAGCCTCTGATCAAGATGAGCTGCTCCCACTGCAGGGCAGCCCTGCCAGGGCTGCAGATATGCGCTCTTTCTTCACCAAGCTGTCCATGGAGATGGAGGGTGACTTCTCTTCTTCCGAGAGTGCAGAAGAAGAGCTGCCCAGTGGGGCAAGCCCCAGCACTGAGCATGCTTTTCCTGAGGAGAGACAGCCTGAAGTCTCAGGGCAGAGGCTTGATGACGGCAACAGGACCAATGTCTATGACCACGAACACTTTTTTGATGATGATCTTCAAGCTGCAATTGACTTCTTCAAACTTCCCCCTCCTCTTCTGTCTCCAGTGCCCTCACCCCCTCCGATGGCATCGGGCTCCTTACCTTCTTCCCTTGCACCTGTGAGTTGGCTTTCTGAACTTTAATTCCATTTGGATGTGTTTGTCCTTTGTCCAGGGTGTTTCAAAGGTATTAGTGTATCAGGAAAACTGTTCATTTTAGCCAGTTTTACTATGAAGTAACAAGGAAATGAAAGGCCAGAATCCTTTGGATCAACATATGTGATGTGATTTTCTTCAGTCTGCCTTAGCGCTGCATTTTATTTGTCTTTAGTTTTAGTTCTTATGTACAAAGGTGGCATTTATTTGTATTGCTAGTACATAGCATGAGATAAACATGGAGAGAATGAAACATCCTCTTGCAGACATGGGGTGTTTCCAAAGACAGAAAAGTCTCCACGTCTAATATTCTTGACCCTCCACCCAGGAGCATTTCAGCCTTGGGTATATCTTCAAATGTTTATGTATTATTTGTTCCCCAAAGGAGACTTGGCCTGCACTTCTGTTCCAGACATCTAGTCAGATACTGTGGGGTACAGAGGTGGAGGGGGATATAAGGCTGTGCTGGTATGTGAAAGTAGGACCCAGCATGGAGCTCCTCTGCTTGGAGAGAGCTCTGCTGGCCTGCAGGGCACACTCTGCCTCAGACTGCAGGGCTTTATCTAGGAGAGGCTGATAGGAAGAGAAGAGCCCTTGAAAGAAAGCTGTGAGGGGTGGGTGGTTTCAGGAGAGAAGCTGCTGTATAGCAGTGTTCAACCCAAGGCTGACATGGTTTGGAGGAACTTCTTGTGGGCTATTTCTGGAAGGGCCATGCAAGTCTTCCTAGGGAGCTCAACTGTGTTATTAGAGAGGTGTGAAATCCTTGACTCTAAAGGCAAGGGTTATGACATAGTTTTCATAAGAAAGTTTCTGTTGCCAGGTAGTAGTGGCAGAGGCAGGTGGGTTTCTTATTAGTTCCAGGCCAGCCTGGTCTACAGAGTGAGTTCCAGGACAACCAAAGCTACACAGAGAAACCCTGTTTTGAAAAACAAAAAAACAAAAACCAAAAAAGTTTCTGTTTAGTTACGGTATGAATAGGAAAGGACCAACAGTTCAGAAGGAGGAGGAATGCTGGTCAGTACTAGGTCCTAATATCTCGGTACAGGTGGTGGCATTGGGGCCAGAGGCTGATCTAGTTTAAAAAATGACTTATGGAGTGGTACTTGATAACTTTTTTCACTGTGGTCTTTAGGGGAAATGGAGTCAAAGTAGTTACAAAATAGGTAATGTGAACTGTGTGGCAGAGCCCTACCTGGAAGTTCTATGAATACCCATGATTCCCTACTGATGTCTTACTTATGCTTTGTTTCATCTAAAATTAACACACAAGATACCTGCCATGGGGATGAGTCTGTGGCTGTGTAAAGCAGAGCCATGCAGCTGTGGTGGCATTCAGTAAGAACATGGAAAAGGTGGGGATCCAGTCAGAATCCTTGTCAGCTACCACCAAATAAGGAGAGGTAGAGTCAGGGGAGAAAGATGGAGGAATGTGGGGGGATGCCGAGAGAGCTGTCCTCTAACTTCAAGCATTGGCAAGTGGGTTTTTTTTACATGTGGACAGTTAGGTTCCAGCACTTGAGCTCACCCTTCCCTTATGCATATAAAGGGCCTCTCTCTTACGTTTCATGACATAAGAGAGAGGCAGTAACTGAGATGGGAGCCACTAGTTCAGCATGTAGGAGGGGTTTTGGAGCATAGGTGACTTGACACTGTCTGGAAAAGTATTTCTGGATCAATGCAGTCCCCAGAATAATAACATGGCTCAGGGACTAGCCTTGGCATGAGTCTAACAAAGAGAGAAACCAAAGGGCGATGGAGCCAGAAGCCAGTAAACCTCAATCTGCAGTCTCCTCTTTCCCAGAACCCTGGATTGGGAGCACATCAGAGCTGAAAGGACAGACAGCCTGGGTAGTCCCAGTGTAGACTGGGACTGGGTAGGGCCTTGGTGATAGGACCCAGCTTCTTAAGAGTTGGTAGAACAAGCACCACCCCAGCGCCTGGCCCAGCTCTCAGAGGTATAGTGTTGAGTTTCTCCTAGAAGCAGCCGCTCTTTTAAATGTGCTTAGTTGTGCTGACAGTGACTATGTGCTTTGTGTGACTTTAAGGAATCCTTCTTTGGAGAGTTCACGGATTCCAGCGATAGTGACTCCGTCCAACCAAGAGACTCTATGGAATCAGCTTTGGAAGAATACACAGCGGAGTCACGGGGTTATTTTGACTTGCTTGAAAAAATTAAAAGGAGTGATACATATATAGAAAAGCCTGGGTCTCTGGAAGCTGCCCAGGCTGTAAATAATCTGACACCTCTTGGATTAGTTACTGGAAGAACAGCACTGGGAGAACCCTCAGCTACATCTTCTCTAGCTCGGGGAAGACACTGGACTGCATCATCTGAATTTGTGAGGGACAGAGGAGACTCTGTAGAAGAGGCAGAAAGAAAGATGGAGTCCAGGGAGGTGGATAAATCTGTGCAAGTTGGGAAAGGGTTGCTGAAGCATAACAGAAGACTGTGGCTGGACATGGCATCCAAAGGCCCAGCACGAAGAAAAGAAGCTGGTGCTGGGCAATCAGAGATTTGTTTCTCTCCCCTTGGCAAGAGGACGTTCAGTGAACTCATAGAGTCTGAAGGAAAAACCCTGTGCCCATCCCAGTCAGAATTTTCTAAACGGACACTCACTGACGGATTTGCTTCCAAGTCACACTGTGTGACAGGATCTGGCCATTTTCAGAGAAGGGAAAGAGATGTGCAGGAGTCCACTCCACAGTCAGGCGAATGTGCAGTTGTAACAGGCCGCAACCATTCAGCCAGTCTTCCTTCCTCTTCCTCTGCTACCTCGGTACCAGTGTCTGTCTGCAGTAACCGCCAGACATCATGGCTAGGGTGTGTCAGTGTAGGCACTCCAGCAGAAGTAACGTGCACAGAACAAAAGTCACCAACTAGAACTTTAAACACATTTCTTCTGCGATCTGAGCCAACAGCATGTTTTCCAAAAGAAAATGACCCAGAAAACAGCTTGTCTGCTTTGAGTCCAAAGTCAAAATTAGGAACATCTACCTTTAGTGATTGGAAGAGCAGAGGCCTGGAATCTTTCAGCACTTTAAAAAGCACAGCAAAGGGACACTCACTTCCCCAGTCAGTATTTCAGAAGCCAACAGGAGGTGGACAGTGTGGAGGCCGAGGGCCAGGCACCACCCTCATACTGCCTAAGTCAGACTGGACCTCATTGGCACGTTCTCAGGCTGGCTTCACCAGAAAGAGCCCTGGCTCTGCCGACAGTACCTCATGGCACCGCAGTGATGTCCTAAGGCGAGGTAGTGGGGGCAGCCCCAGAGCTACCTCAGAGTACCAGCAAAGGACCAGGCTTCAGCTAGAGAAGGCTACACCAACCTCACAGAACAACAGGCTGACAGCTATGCTTGGACCTCCTGGAGAAAGTACCATCCCTCTAGAATTTAAGGCAACTTCTGCTTTGCTGCCAAACCAAGTGTCAGTCATAACAAAGCAGGCAAGACCCAAGAGGGTGCGGAGTAGCAGCCTGGAACCCTGGCGGCCATGTGGGAATATACTGAACCCTGCTGTAAATGGTGGCAAAGACACAGGTCTTATGTCATCAGTATCAGCCTGTGTTGGAGATGGAGACCCCATAGCACAAGTCTCTGAGCAGGTAGCTGATGAAAAAATCCCTTCTCCAGAAGTTTCTGTGTCTTGGCAAAAACCCATTTGTAATTCTCCAAGTGGCTCCTTGCTTACAAAGAATTTTGGTTGTTCCAGAGATCGTAAGTTACCTTTCTCCTCTGAAGACAACGTCTTCCAGTGTGTTATGAATGAACAGTTGCTGCAGAAGCCTAGCAAGTCTCCCCAGACCACACAGTCAGGTGCCAATAGGCTGGAGGCTGGGGAGACATCAGAAGTCTGCCCTGCTGAGCAGATGCCCCATGGACCTCGTCATCAGGCAAACACTGAAGCCCCTGTAGTTGCCAGAGATTCTCACAGTGCTCCACAGAATGTCAGTGTGCCTCCCATAGTGCCAAGTAGGGGTCCTCTCAGAGCTCGTGTGCCCACAGGCCCTGTTTGCCCTTCAAGCCTTGGCCGTGCAGAAGAGCAGACACCAGGCACCTCCCAAAGTAGTCTCCCTGGGGCTTCCTACTGCTACACAGGTATCCGAGAGCCGCGGGAGGAAGACACCGAAGTAGAGGATGAGGCTGTTAGTTGCAGTGAGGGAGAGCATGAGGCTGAAGCTGGGATGGGGCGGAGGCAGCAGGAGGCAGCAGGAGACTCACATGGACCTTTGGGAGACCCAAAGGCTGGGATGAGTGAGACAGGACACCCCTCAGATGTAGGGGATCTGACCTCTGCACTTCAGGAATGTAACTTAAGCACCTTTCTTTACATAGACAAGCTTTCTACATCAGAGGTGGTTATGGTTCTTGAAAGTTGTCAGTTAAGGGATTATAGTTCAAGGGCCTCTGTTTCAGAATGTTCTAGCAAAGGAACCCTAAATGAAGAAATGAACAGAGAGTTAAGGCAAAATGAAATCTCCAGAAAGGAATGTGGGAAGAGGTTCTGTGAAGAAGAACTACTCAGCACCTCGGAAGAGTGGGCTGAGTCAGAAGGAGATGACTGTTGTGGCAGGAAACCATGCGAACACACTCAGTGTCCTTTGGAAGTGCCATCCGATGTTCTCACCAAGACTGGGGAAGAACTTGATACAAACCCTGTGAACTGTGGTGGGAAGGATACTGAGCATGCATTGCTCATAAATACACATCCCAGCCAGGCAGCTGAAAATTTGACAGAAAACACTCTGCCTGAGGAAACATCCAGCCCCGTGCCCCACACTGCTGAATTGCCTGAACCATCAGCTGTGGATGGTGGAGACAGCTCCCCACTAAGTAGCAGGTCTGACCCTGAACATATTCAGAGTGGATATGAGGATGAGCCCAATTCTGGGGAGTGCCTCAGCACTGGGGAAGAAGGCCTGGCAGAACCTGGGGAGCTGTTGACCCTGAGTTCTGACTCTCCAGCCTTACCACGGTTAGAGGAGAGTTCTGATTGTGTGGCAGAGACGGCGTTTCGCTACCAGATCTCTGCAGTAACCTCCGAAGTTATAAGTGTACTTATAAATAAGGATCAAGACCTTGTGATTGAAAAGGGAGACAACTGGACTATCATCAGCGGTGTGGCCATCTCCCCTGGCATGGAACAAGTAGTTCTGTGTGATACTCTTGGGGGTGCTGCTCCTTCCCAGGATCAGGAAGGCCTAGATGACGGTTCTATGGAGAAGTCCTCCGAAGCCAGTCCTTCTGGCACTCTACCTCAAGAGCCTCCATGTGGTGGTGATCTTTCTGGTGCCCAGGAGGATGTTTCCAGCAGTGGTCAAAGTGCCAACTTTGATAAGAGTCGTCTTCGGAATAGACCTGTAAAACCTAGCATCTGGATTCGTTCTCAGATATACGACCAGACACTTGAGACTGAGAAAGTTGCATCTGACCACACATATTATAACTGGAAATTAGAGCCACTTTGTAAAAATAAGCCTCGATCAAAGATTTCCAACAAAGATCAAGCAACCAAGCTAGCCAAGACACCAGTACTCAACAGAGGGGAAATGCATCTGAATGAAGTCCCCCAGCCAGTAACAGGGGAAAGAACAAATACAAAAATGCTGAGAAGCCAAGCTCAGCCCACCATGGCAGGTACAGATATGTCCACCCCCACCAACTGTTCCCCAGACACTCTGAGCAAGATCCGGCAAGAAGTAGGGCCGCCATTGCCTCCCTTGCTCCCCCCACTAATAGCCACACCTCCAAGGACATCACAGACATTGTCTCCTCTGGTACCAAGTTCTAGTCCGTCTTCAAGGTCCTCACCTGCTGGCCGTGTTTCCCCATTATGTGAGGTTCCAGGGCCTCCTGTGTTGTCTCCATGGCCTGAGGAACTCCAGCAGGCCTCCCCACTGGATCCCTCTCTGTCCCCATCCACAGCAATAGCTAGTGGAAGGATCATGTCCTCTCCATTGCAGTTCTGTGCTGCTACACCAAAGCATGCACTTCCTGTGCCTGGCCGACTCCCATCCTGTGCACCAGGCCATGCTGCTGTGAGCGGGCCGCAGCAGGAGAATTCAGTAAAAATCCTTGACACCATGTACCCAGAGTTATCTGCCAGAGCCCGTACCCTCAGCCTCCTCAAAGGGAACATGCAGCTCTCCCGAGGCTCCACTGTGGATGGAAAGGTGTTACCAGGGCGTGTCAGTGCTCTCCTAGGACTCAAAGCTATAACGTCAACATCAACTGCATTTGTCCTAACGGGGGGCAGCTCTGGTGGTGATGGAAGCCAAGGTAAGTCACAAGACTCGGATGTTCAGCGTGATGCAGGTGGGAAAAGAACACTAGCAGTATCCATGCCGAGGAGTGCTAAAAGACTGCGTCTGGACAACGAGTCCCCAGAACCAGACACCAGGGAGGTCACTGGGGAAGGAGTCCTCGAGGACCCCCAAGAAGGAAGCCCGCTGGCTGAAGTCGTGCCAGCTGAGGAAGAGCAAGCTGATGTCCCAGTCTGCAGTTCAGCTACACTTCTGCATGTAAACCCAAGGGAGATGGCAGAGTCATACAACATAGCCATAACTCGGGCCCTGAGGAAGATCGCTGAGTCCTCCTTTGACCTGCTACCTGTCATTCGTAGTCACGTGTATGTGGGAAATATCTCTAAAAAGCCTGTCATGAGAGATCAAGAGAAAGAAGTTGTTTATGAATTTAGCACAACAAACAAGGTACGTGGCAACCTTTTTTCTCTCTCTGGATGTGTTAAGCATGAGTGTCTAGCAGGGCACTCATGGCACTAGTGGCTAGTGCAGGTGACACTGAATATTAGACCCTCTAAACATTAAAGCCTATATATTTCTAGCCTGCATCTATAGATTAGGAATATAGAAAGACGGTAGAGGCTTGACACATAGCACTGTGGAGGAAACTCTCAGAGCAAATTCGCACATTTCCAGGAGGTGCTGGCATTTTAAGTTTAAAGTATACTCCCTTCAGCTTGCCACGTTTCCAGTACATGGTAGGTAGCCTTTCATTTTTTGGATAGTGGTTCATACAGTGTCAGCTCATTGTACAGACTAGCTGTGTAGCTCCTAAGGACTCTGTAGCTATATGTGCTAAGCATCCCTCAGCTCCTTGGCAGGTAACTCCAGTGCCTGCTGACTGACCCTTCAGTGTCCATTGTTACGTTCAGGATGTCCTTGTAGAATAACTGTTCTTGATTGCTGCCTCTCAGGAAGCCTAAGAGCCTGAAGTGTCTTTGAGAGACTATCTTCTATGTGAATAGCTGTCACATTTTCAATGATACAATTCTCTTTCAGAAGAGAAAATAGCACCTAATCTAGACAATAGAATAAATAAAAATAGAAATACAATTAGCCTGAGCTTATTGTATGTACACAGGTACTGGTACATGTGGATTCTTAACAGAAAGAACAAATGACAATTTATCTGAATGGTGACCATGTCATAATAGGCAAGTAGGTAGATTTACAGACTTGCTGTGGTATCTATAGTTTGATCTCAAGAGGTTAGTCATAGGGAGTTCTCGTACCTCTGCCACATGCTAGGCAAGGTGTTACCAGTTATTGTAGCTTAACCTCTGGTGCTATAAAAATGTTATTTGTCTGATAGATAACAAATTAGGATTGGTTTTGTATCACTAATAATTTTTTATCTTTTCCCCAATCTAGCATTTGGGAGAATATTTACTTCGCTCTATTCTCTCAGAGCTAAAGATTCAGAAGACGTCTCTGGACCACAGTTATATCCATGCACTGTGCAGAGTGTATGTGGGCATTTGTCGGCAGCTTGGAGACTTGGAAAGAGCTCGCTTATTCTGTTATAGCCTTCTGAAGGAAGGTGTGTATGTGCTCAGGGTATAGCACTGCTGTGTGAACACCCATTGCTGTAGGCTCACTGTACACTTGCTTCTCTCTCTTTCAGCTGGTTGAATCTAAAATCTCATGAGTTTGAAGCTAGCATGGTCTAGAGATCCTATCTTAAAAAACAAGTTTTGAGCTATACCTAGTCATACTAATTTTCAACATACTTTACTTAGACTTAGTGACATGGGCACATGTACTTGGGTTTGTATAGATTGCTTAGATTTAGTTTCATCGGCACATGTATTAGTATAGATTGTCTCCTCTTGCCCACTGTGTATTTCTTCTATTCCCGTGTTACACACTATGGGTATCCTTGTACAGTGGCTATCCATATTGCAGTGCCTCTGGCTAAATGGCAGTGACTGTAAGATGGCATTTGTACCTCATTGATGAGAAGAAGGTAGAGGAGCAGGCTGTCAGATCATGAGTATTCATAAACAGGAACAGACAGGAGTGCGCCAAAGTGCTGCATCAGTGTGTATCAGTCAGCCCACAGTTGCTGCTTACTGATCTGTTCAGTAACCCATCATGGGATGCATGCTGTGTGACCATGAAAGGACTAAAAACTAGTAACATAGGAACACAAAGGCAGGCAGTGGGGGAGGAGTGTGATTCAGCCACATCCAGTACATTTCTTGTAATAACTCTGTTGTGGACTCAGACTGCTTGCCTGTTCTTAGAGGGAATTGTCCGTGTCCCTTTCATAGCTTCCTAGATGTTCTTAACCATTTCCTGTCTCACAGTCTCCTGTTGACTTTGTGGCATGTGCCATGTGGGGCATGTAGAAGTGACACAGCAGGAAGCAGGCATCAGAACAGGTGTACAGCAGCAGTAGTGCATCAAACTTGAACTCTGACATGCACATCCTGTTAATCACAGTAAGAGTATAAAAAGAAAGTTCTAAACCGGTATGCCTTCAGTGCAAATAGGACAAAACTTTAGAACACAGTAGCTTGGCAAACAATAGCATACTCTTAGTGAGCACCTCTTCCCCGGATGGAGAACCCTAAGTCTGTTTGCTGTTACTACAAATCCAGTAGGTATGATGGCTTTAGTGTAATCTAGGTATTATGCACTCTCCCTCTCGGACATATTCAGCCTAACTTCTGAGATGCCTCCTTGGTACTCTCTGCATGAGGAGTCTGTTGCTTGGCACAGCCATGTTGTATTCAGTTATCAACAGATAACAATATGCTGACCTGTCCGTTCACTTGTTTCTTTCCAACTCTAGGCTAGCATGAATTAAGACATCACAAACACCTATTCTTAAGTCTGTAAGGATGTTTCCATTTCTGTTGGATATATACCTAGGATTGGAGTTTCTCAGTATGTAATATGCCTTAATATTATAAACAAAAACAGTTTTCCAGTGCAGTTGCCATGAGGGTTCGTCTTGTCTTAGCACTTCCACATGCCCACTCCTAAGTCTGATCCACATTCCTCACCTAACAGAGCTTTCTGAGTCCTGCCTCAGACTGTCCAAATAGTCCACTTTCCAAAGTCCAGTCCAGTTACTTAACAGGTGGTTAATGTCTGTGTGGAGACGAACAGAATTGTCTTACCGTAATGTGTAGGAAATGGGAAAATTGTGAACCTGAAGAAATTTCGAAGCAAGATGTTTTAAACTTCCTGTCCTTTGATGAATGCCTTTGATGCCACCTGTTTATACTATGTTTTCTACTTTTGTACAAAGTTTAAAATCTAACACTGTGCCAAGCCAGACATGATAGCTCACTCTCACAGTCCCAGGACTTGGGCGATTGAGGTAGGAGGTTGAGACTACAGAATGAGACCTATCTCAAAACAAAAGTTTAAAAAGGGACTAAAGATGGAGGGAAAACAGGCTGTGAAACACCGAAGACCAGAGCCATGTTCGCTGTCTACTCACAACCATGCAGGCTGCCAGTACCTTGTAGGCACTGTGAAATAAAATCGGTGCCTCGTTTTAGATCAGTTGCCTACATGAGACAGACATGAAGGCTCTTTTCATCCCTCTTTCTTGTAGATTTTCCAGAATCTGAGAAGTTGACTCTGTTCATTGCCAACATGTGGCGTGAAGTATTTCTCTCCCAGTCAGCCATTAGTGAAGCGATGCAGCTGGTTGCCAGGCAGCGTGCCAGAGGAGAGGTTCTGAACTGCTTGAGAGCTTTCCTGAGCTGGGAAAAGGTGTGCTTTGTTTTTTTATTTCTTTTCTGCAGTACTTGTAGGATAAGCATAGGTGTTATTATTCAGCTTTGTATTATATTTCCTTTTGTCTTAGTTCTTCAACACTTCTAAAAAATGATATGTATTTATTTGCTTGCTTATTTATTTATTATGCTGTGCTTATAGATGCATATGTACTCACTGTACATGTGAACATCAGAGAACAACCGTTGGGTCTGTTCTCTCCTCCCACTCATGGTTCTGGAAATCAAACCCTGTTCACCAGGCTTCATGGCAAGAACCTTTACCCACTGAGCCATCTTACCAGCTTGTTCTTAGGCATTGTAGAGATATACTCCACAGCACATGCTTTAAAGTGTCATATTATCTTAAGTTTAAGAATTTTATTCATTGAGTATTCATGACATCCCAGGAAGTATTGCAGACCTCCAAAATGTATGACGTTCATCTGATACACTAATTTATGACTGATGAACTCGTTGGTCTATAATCCACAGAGAAAGGGATTGTAAGTGAATTGATTTTGCAAAAGGGCCTTAGGTGAGAAGTTGTGTGGTTTGTTCTTTTTACTTTTATCTTTTACTGTCTTTTTTCTTTAATCAATGGTTTATTAAAATAGTATTCAGATTCATACTTGCTTAGTCATAGATTTTACCTAATGAGAATCTAGTTGATTGATATTAGTAAACCATGAAAGTAGATACTGGAGTTGCTGTGGAGTTTACATTTATCTTGTTTTTTCCTGTTTTTGATGAGCATGTAATACCTCAAATGTTTCAGAAAATGCTTATAGTTTAGATGGCTTATTTACACATAAACTGTATGTGTACCGTTGTGACTTCCTTTTAAAGTACTCTTTCAGATAATCTATATTTGGCTTTATATTTATAAGAAGGAATGGAGTCTATAATTACCTCTTTAGATCTAGCCCTGGTTGGGCCTGGAGCCCCACACCTTTAATCCCAGCACTCGGAGACGGGGCAGGCAAATCTAAGTTCAAGGACAGCCTGGTCCACATAGCAGTCCTAGGACAGCCAGATTACACATAAAGAGACCTTGTCTCAAATGAACAAAATACATGTGCATGTGATACAGCTTGTAAGATGGTGTGTCATGGACTCTACTGAGTAGATTTGTTTGTCTGCCCCTGAGAGTAGAAATTGGCACATCACTTTCTGAGCCTACAGTGTCTTGAACTTTATCCCAACACAAACAGAAGGTAGAGGATGTGGGCTACATGTGCAGCCATTAGACACCCCAAATCGCACATGTCCTTGATGCCCTTATCCTGAGGTAGCATCCCTTATACAAAATGCTTTTGACTAGAAATGTTTAAGATTCAGAATTGGGTTGCTTTTTGTTTTTTTGGTTTGTTTCTCCCCGACCTCCCCCAAGTTTGAAATATGTGTATGGACTTTAACATTGAATGCTCCTGATCTGAAACTGTAATGCACTGAGTCTTGTTCCGTTCATAAATTGGGTAATAGTTAAAAAGTAGGCAGTCCATTGCCCATTGATTAGTGTCATGCTAGTGCACATACAATAGATTATATCTCCTAAACGAGCTTCATTTAGTTATAAACTTCATTTAGCTATCAATGTTCTAAGTGATGATAAGTAATACTTACCTCAGAAGCCTCTCAAACTGTACCTTCAGATCTAGCAAGTAGAGTCTTCTTGAGCCCTTAACTTTTTAATGCTAAAGGTCAAGTTGAAAATATGGAATGTGAGTTGTACTGAATGCTTATTTTCATAATGCAATCTGTCTGCTAGACATTTTAATTCTTCATGCTGATTCCTAATACTTTAACTGTAACCTCAGCCTAAACTGGGAATCCCAGTGTCTTGCAAAATCAGTATTCCTGCAGACTCTCCCATGTTCAATCTCTTCCCAGGGAGCCACTAGGTGTGTTTGAATTTTCATCTTCTCAGTTTGCAAAGTTACTGACTTCTCCAAGAGAATGTACACCTTTGTGGAATCCTGAGAATCTGTCAGTAGCTTATGCTGATTTCCAAGTTCAGGCTTTCCTCTGTTGATCTGAGCCTGTGTTTGCTCTAGGACCTGCTTTCAGTGCTGATGGGATGCTGAGCAACTCAGCCTTGTGGGAGTTACACACAGTCCCCTGCAGCTCCACCCTGGGTCTTTCTCAAGGGAAAGGAGCTTTTCATCAAAAAAGGCCTATATGAGTGTTCATAGAAGCATAACTAGGTACAGTCTGGTATGTGCTCTGTAGAAAGGTGAGCTGCCCATCGCTGAGTGTGTCCTTGTTAATGCTCATAGAGGCAGAACTAGGTATAGTCTAGTGTGTGCTCTGTAAAGGTGAGTGTGTCCATGTGTTTTACTACTAGGCAGGGAAGAGAAGTGCTTAAACTGCTGGCATAGATGAGAATACAAAGCCTGGAATATTCTCAAAAGTGAAGGAAGCCGGGCTTTATTCTGTGGCAGATTGATCAACATTTGCAGATGGCAGAATTTATAGAATTTTAAGGGTTAGTCTATTGTTAAATTGTAACTACATTTTATAACCTTAATCCCTGGTTGTACCAAATGCTGTTTGTGCTTCTGTCTAGACTGCAGCTCAGCTCTTTGTGTGGTGCTGATTGTGGCTCCAGTACTATTGTTTCTATAGTTTCTAATTCAAACTCAGGCTGCTTCAAAGTTACTCATAGAGTAAACGACTGTCCACCAGATGCTTGTTACAGTATCAGATTGTTAACACCTAAGATGTTACTTTTAAAAAATGTGTTTATTTTTCTTTTCTAGAATGCTTCTATAGATGTTGGGATAGTAGTTTCTAAGCTACTTCTGACCATACAGCTGTGCCCCAAAACAGAATTTCAGTCAAGTGAGGAGTTTGGGGAAGACCTAAGTGCAAACATCTGGGAATACATATTTGCCATTGATCTCCTCTGCTGCCACCAGAGGTGGATTTGGACACATGACAACATCATAAGGTGAGTAAGTTTGCTGCTCTGAGGGAAGGTAACCTGCTAATGCTGGAGTGTGGGCTGACTAGTCCTTCCATCTTACCAAGGCATTTGAAGTGTGAATAACTTCATTTTTATAAGAGCTAACGAAAGTACCTTGAAAATGTCCCAGTCACTATTAAAGGCTTCAGCTTTGTTTTTCTGTGTACTGCTAACTACTTTTCATTGCCCTGTTGATGTCTTCCCAGTAGAATAATGGGAGCATTGGGGCCTTCTGTTCCTTTCTGTCTGCAGACACATCCACACAAGGCAGCTCAGTGAGTACAAGCTGACCAGTGCTGCACTTGTCACCTTCATGCACTGGAGCCAGAGCCAGAGGGACAAGTGTGCAGATTACCAGTCAGCTACTCTACACTGGGGAGGGTAGGGCCTGGTGTTGCAGACAGTCATTGTGGCACCAACCATGTACCATCCCTTAAAGAAAGCGAGAAGACTGACCCTTGAATAAAGAAATAACTTTTGAACTCTGGCTGAGAAAGCCTGGTTTAAGACAAGATAGGATATTAAACCACTTACCATACAGCTGGTAACTTGTATCTTTGAAATGCTTGAAGGTTTCTGTGAGAGTCAAGCTATTGGCGCATGAGAGTCTTGTTCTTCCCACTTTCCTGATTCCAGGAATGACAGACACCTGGATCTCACACTTGAGAACTGAGACTAGGTCCATTTCTAGAATGAGGTCTGTGTCAAGGTGCTGGTCTATGCTTGATCCTTGCACACAGACTTGGAGAAATATGCCCTATTCAGTCAGTCTTACATAAGGAGATGACAGAGCTTCTCTCTAGTCCCTGATCTGCAAGGATGCAGGATTTGGGTGGATTTCTCCTATGAGCTCAGGGAGATAGGGCCATTCTTTCTCAGTGGCAAGAGGGACTAGAGCTGACACGTATAAGAGTGCTTTGCCCAGGATCCTCTCAGTGACAGTGAAAGCACCATTCTTTCACCATGTCATCTACATCTGTAAACAGAAGGGGGTAGGGGAGCTGGAAAGCAAAGCCAGATTATAGGAGCAGTACAGTGGCACGTGTACCTAGTACTGTCTGCATGGTGATGGACATGTATCTTGTCATGCTGTTTTCTAGTAAGGAGCTGTGGCCTGTGATGGATAAATGGATCAAATACAGGAAAGGACATTCGAACATCGCATACACTCCTGATGTCATTGTGGCGTCTGTGCTGAGACTGATTGGTAAGTCTGTTTGACAGCACCGCCCTTACTCTTCCCGTACTGCTTTCTTACCTCAGTGCTCTGACCGTTTGTGACATTCTAGGTGTGGTGTTGACACATACACAGACAGGTTCACAAGCAATTCAGTATCTAGAATGTCATCGTAGGCCAGTGAGATGACAAGTGGGCAGAGGTACTAGCCGCTAAAGAGGCTTCTGTTTATCCTAGCCGCTAAAGAGAGTTCCAGTTAATCCCGAGGAACCATAAGTTGAATATCTTTCTATAAGCTATTTTCTTCAAAAAGCTGGTTTCTTCAAAGAGCCCTTTGGGTTTCACTGAATTAAATTTCAAAATCAATACTACTGGAGATAATGTTGGCATTTGAGAGTATGCTATATGAATAAACCTTGTAAGTATGTAGTGGGAAATACAATGTCCCTGCTGATTGCCACTGTATCTACAAATTCCCTTCTTCTTTGTGAACTGCACATGCTAATTAATCATGCTGTGCTTAGAACATGTATAAGACATCAAAGACAAAAACTTGAGTCTGGGTGGATATGTACCTTCATGAGAAATAAGTCAAAACGTGCATGGCGTTGTGCTACCTAGTGAGTTGGCCAAAGTCTTAAGCGTTCACGAAAGCCAAGTCAAGGCTAGAGGCATAGGTGTGGGGTCCCATACAGTCTGAGGGGTGTCTCAGGCTGTTGGGCTGAGTTCCTTGTTCAGAGGCTGTTCATGTCTTGGAGCAGGAAGAAGGCAGTCCAGTCCAAAGGGCCTGTGCTGGCAAACTAAGCATCAGCTAGCTTGTGTATATGCACGCAAAATGTAATCGATGAAAGTGAAGAGTATACTATATTTGTATAGTCCACCTTGTTTTGTTCTGAAATGGAGTCTTGCTGTGGCATCTGTTAAATAGTCAGTTCTTAAAAGTTCCTTGTGAAACCTGAAGTCCACTAGTCCAACTTTCATGGTGAAGAACTTGTTTGCCCATTTTTAGTTTTGTGATCTGCAGTGTTCACCTGGAGAACAGTTGATTACACACATCTTCCAAATGTCACCAGTACACACAACACAGTACACGCACCAGCTCATACTTGAGTATTGCAGAGCTTCTAAGTAGGGAGGCTGGTGCAAGTTGTTGAGCTCAGTTCAGTCTGGGTACACTCTCACAACACCCTGTGCTCAGTGTGCTGTGAGTGTCCCATGTCACACGTGTGCACCACAGTCCAGGTTGGATGAAAAATGAGAGATCTATGCCTTGCCCATCAAGCATAGCACTAGCTAGGAAGATGCGCCTCCTTCCCCCAGTGAGAAGTTGCTGCAGTTGATCTGGTGCTGCCTTTGTACCCGTGACCCTTCCTCAGAGTGTGCAGGAAGCCTTGCTTCCTTCTGTGGCTGTTGCTGTGTTACCACAGTCTGTTGGTGAGGTCACAGGCTTCTGTTAACCTGGGAAATTTACTATGTTATATTTTGCCTGTGGCGACTACTACTTAAATTCCATTTCTTCATTCCTATCTGTCTTAGTTAGGGTATCGTTTAGTTAGTGATGAAACACTGTGACCAAAGCAACTTGGGAAGGAAAAGATTTATTTGCTCATGATTTCATATCACAGATCATCATCAAAGGATGTCAGGACAAGAACCTGGAGGTAGGAACTGATGTGGAGGCTCTGGAGGAGTGCTGCTTACTGGCTTGCTCAGCCTGCTTTCTTAGAGAACCCAGGACCACCAGCCCAGGGATGGCACAGCCCACAATGAACTAGGCCTTCCCACAGCAATCATTAATTAAGAACGTGGCTTATAGGCTTGTCTATGGCCTGAACTTATGGAGGCATTTTCTCAATTGCAGTTTCTTCTCCATGACATTAGCTTATATCAAGTTGACATCATAAGAAAGCAGCAGGTGTTTGTGCTTACACATGGGTAAGAGGTGGTGAGCAGCACCCTGAGTGGCAGGGTGCATCAATTCATGCTCTGAGCCTTGTGGCCTCAGCTATCTCACTAAGTGCTAGCTCCCACTGCACTGCAGGTCTTCAGGCTTAAACTACACCATATGTGGTGGGAAATGGGAAAAAATTAACAAAACAAGACGTGAATTACAGTTTCCAGGAAATATCAGCCAGCATTTATTTAACTCTATTTTGCTGTTTTGTTTTTTCAGGTCGATTAGGCCAGTTGGGTTTGAAGGAGGGATTTCCAACTGCTGTGAAGAATATCAGCTCAGTTATTGGTATGTTCATACAACATGCTCAGGATGAAGGTAAGACTGTGGCTTTTATCACCCTTGAACTGTTCTCCCTGCATGTCCTGAGGACATGAGCCAGTGCCATTCCAACTTAAGATCATGTGCTTTTGACCTTTTGTGATGTGTTGTTTCTTCAAGGGTCAGTTTGCCCTGTTTACCAGTACTTCCTCAAAAAACGGAACTCTGCTCCTGGTCTGATGCCTTGTCATTCAGGAAGCATCCTGAGAATGGATTACCACCTCTCACCCATGCATGTATAAGCACAAAATACCTGCTGCTTTCTTAGGTAGATTGTGTGCTAGCTAGTTTTGTGTCAACTTGACACAAACTACAGTCATCTGAGAGGAGGAAACCACAATTGAGAAAATGCCCATAAGGCTGCCTCCTGGGCTGTATCCTCAGTGAAAACTTGCACAGCAGATGGAGGCGAGTGTCCTGTAGCAGAGTGGGCCCTTGTGTTAACCATTATGGATTTCATGGCATATAATTTAATGTCTTATTTTTGCAGATAAAGCTTAACTCAGAGTAACCCTTAGAATGATGAGTCTGGTTTCTCTTTTGAATATTGAGCAGTGAATGAATAATGTAGTTAAACAGTTTTGTACTAGACATGCAAATTGACAGCTTAGACACCTGGTGGCATCGGGCTTTGTCTTCAGCTCTGGGTGGCAGGCCTGATGTGCCAGGCATATGAATAGCAGCTGTAAGTACTTTCTCTAAGACACTGTCCTGCTGCTAAGGCAGTGTTCATTGCTTCCATAGGAAAAAGCTCTTGATGGCAATTTGGATACTACTTGACATAAAAAGTAGCCAGGGTCGTAGCTGGTAAGTTGTCTCACTAACATGTGCAGCTTGGACTGTGTTGCTGTCATGGGTGTAACCTAAAAGCCGTGTACATGCCTCCTACCTCCCTGGAGGTGGAAAGGCACTGTCTTCATTTCATATACTAAATGCCAGAGGGAAGAGTAAGGAGCCAGCAATGCCTGTCAGTCCTGTTGCTGTGGCATGAGTGCTGCAGTCTGGAAGTCTACATAGGACCACATGTGTCTGCTTAAGGCTGTGAATGCCTCCTTGATGTCTCATTGAGTCCTGGCTCTGGAGGGAGCCATATGCTATGCTTTTCTTGATTCTTCAGATCAGGGAAGAAACTCTTCTAAATTATCAATTAGAACTAACATTTAGACACATGGATTTCTCTGACCTTTGCTTCCTATTTGGGGAGGGGACCTTCCCCAGCTGCCCTTCTCAGAAAATGAACATTGTCGCTATTCCAAAATCTAAAACTTTTTAAACACTGACAAAATACCACAGTCGTAAAATTCCTATTATGAATTTGCTAAATAACATGAAAGTATTAGTTTGTTGTATTAAATTACCTTTGCTTTGCATATAAGGCATATATGGATCATAAATGAATGTTATGATTAGAGATTAATCCAATCTGTGATCTGTGGATATGCATTTGGATGAGGGACACAGCCTGAAATTCTAATTTGCCTTGTTTATCCCTGCCTTACTCATAGAAGACAGAGACACATGGCTAATAATGAACTTTAGCTCCTAAGACACTTAAAATTCAGTGAATTACATTAACTAAGTTGTAAGTTAATGAATTAGATTTTAAAAAGTAAACTTTTGCCAACATAGGGATAATGGCACTCTGATTAAATTAGCTCTGTCACAGTGGCCTAGAGTCATACTGGTCTGGAATCACACTGGCCTAGAGCCACACTGGTCTGGAGTTACACTGGTGTAGAATCACACTGGCCTGGAGTCACAGTGGTCTGGAGCCACACTGGCCTGGAGCTATACTGGACTAGAGTCAAACTGGCCTTAGAGCCACACTGCCCTAGAGCCATGATGGTCTGGAGTTATACTGGTTTAAAGTCATACTGCCCT
>JADRCD010199674.1:0-32029 GCA_019843815.1 Montemys delectorum
ACACACACACACACACAAATAGAGCGAGGGGCAACATAAATACACAACAACTTTTCGAAGGAGTTGTTCTAGGCATGGCAACTGGAAAACAAGGTTTACACACCATCACTTGGTCTATTGGAGAATCTGTTCCTTACAGAGCAACCAGATCTTGGGGACAAGTATTTAGTATTTAAATACATAGCAACCTCCAGTAGTTTCCCATCTTAACCAGTAGTCTTACAAAGCATTTGACAGTCCCTATAATCAAACAATATCTGTGGAACACAACCAATTTAAAACTGTGCTTGATAGGCTAGACTGAGACCTCTAGCACATATATAGCAGATGTGCAGCTCAGTCTTCATGTGATTTCCCAACAACTGTGAGGTCTGTCCCTAAAGCTGTTGGCTTTCTGTAGAATCAGTTCCCCCAATGGGCTGGCTTGTCTGGCCTTAGTGGGAGAGGAAGCACCTAACCTTGCAGAGACTTGATGTGACAGTGTGGGGGGATACCTAGGGAGAGCACCCTCTCATAGGAAAAGCAGAGGGCTATGGGGAAAGTATTCTGTGAAAAGGGAACTAAGAGGATGGCAGCAATCCATATGTAAAATGAATAAATTAATTAATGGAGCAAAAATGAAATTGTGCTTGAAAAACTTAAAGGAAAATGTATAGCTTTGATGAGGACGGGAAAATACAATGGAATGTGGGTTCAAACTACAGTACTACTTCAGAATTTATTTCTATCCATCATCCCAAAGAAAAAGAAGAGCTCTAAAAATATCTGATTTAGGAGGCAGAGCAATGGAGTCATCAAGGAGAACTCCATTGCTCTAAACTTGCAGCTGTTAGGAATTTGCAATGAGAAGTCCACAATCATTGTCACTAACACAAAGCAGAGTTTCTTTCAATTCTCCAGACAGGGAGAAGACCATTGAAGCAATTTGTTCCCAACCAAAGGATATTTACAAAGAAAAGACTTGTAGCCTAGCCATTATAGATACAGCCTGGGGTTGGCATTAAAGATTGTGGGGGAAATGGGATGAGCCCCAACCTTGATGCTGATGGAGGAGTAATAAGGATAAACAAATGGTTACTCTTCTGCATCCGAGTTCTTTACAGCTAGGACATCCAAAACCCGAGCAGTGGAATGATGCTTCCACTGAGCAGTTTCGGCTGTGTCTCCTGCACAACTGAACACCATCTGCCGTGGAGGAGGCACAGCGGCGAACTGGAATAGCAGTCCAGGCTCATTTTTGAAAACTTGGCAGCGATTTCACATTGCAGCGTGGCTAAAGCTTGGAGGGATTGGGAACATCCCTGAACTAGCTGACTTACTGTCATTCAAGCACAGAAGCAAACAAACAAAGCAACAAAAATTTCTGCCCAATTCAGGGGATATTTTCTACAGCTTTTCTCATAAGAAACAAATCTTCAAAATAACAGGCCAGTTTCCAATTCCTCTTATCAATTTGGTAGAGTTCCATGATGCAAAATTAATTAGTGGGTTCTATGTGTGTGTGTGTGTGTGTGTGTGTGTGTGTGTGTGTGTGTGTGTGGAGGGGGACTGGGGCATTTGGAGAGAAGGTCTGACTCAGAATGTTGGTTGCCACGATCTGTTCCATGGTGCTCCAACGTCTCTTAAATGGGCTAATTTGTTCCTTTTGCATTTAATTCTGGTTTTGAAATCCTCTGCAACTGAACAAATCATAATGAACCATGCACCGAAGATGTGAGTGGAATCCCATAAAACTGTTGGAACTGGTTCCTTAATGGTAAGCTCACTGGGGCTAAGTTATCCATGTACAGAAGTTTAACAGATGTAGACTACAGTAAGTATATATTTTCCCTGCTGGGTTGAATTTTTAGAGAGACAGCCAAGAAGTATACAGGGGGCAGAAACGTAAGCTTGTGTGATGCTCACATCCCTGGCAGCCAACACCAGTTTGCCTAATCCACAAGTGCCATTTGAGCAGATGGAAAAATCTGCCTGCCTTAGAAACTACCCATCCATCCCCGGGGCTTAATTGTCCCAGGTGTTGTGGCCATCTGCCAGACTTATTTATGACAAACGTTTGCTTTAAAAGTGGGATACTAAAGGCTCACAGCTTCTTTAGGACATGGCTAAAGAATACGCGGATAAGAAATTAAAGCTCAAGTCTTATAATCACCCCTCTATAGCAGGCTTTGCTGGGGAACCATGGAGGATGTTGACAGGGCTGGTGAGGTGATGGCTAAATTGATGTGAAAAGAGACTTTCCAGGCAGAGGATGAAGAAAAATCAGAGATTTATGGGATACAGAAAGCTTAGAAAACATCATTTTTAGAGACCATAATTTCGTTTGGCATTTGTGATGAGAACTGGTGGGAATCATTTAGATTTATATCACCAAGGACCTCGGAAGGTTAAACATAAAGAAGAAAGAAATGGCCATTGGTAGAAAAGCATGTACTAACGGCACAAACCCTTTCCAGCATGTGACCATGAAGGGTATTCCTATATTATAGTACCACACTTCCCCCATACATTTGCATAATAAAAATAATTAATAAAAACAGTGCAGTCTTAAAGCTGCTCCTGTATGAAACTTGCCTAGAGAAGGAAAGTAGATGTCAGCAGTTAACCAGAGTTGTCGTTTCAACAGACAATGGGGTATTTGGTTGTTCATGAATAAACACCTTCAAAATCCATTCTCCAGTTTTTCTTTCAAAGACTCAAGAAAGTCAAAAGGAGACCAACTACTTTCTATTTTTTAAAAAAACAAACAAACAAAAAAACAAAAACAAAACAAAAAACCACTTTAGTGACTTTGGAAATAAAAAAGGAAAAGAGACAGATAAAAGCAATGAAAAAGAAAATAATAAAATTTAAAGTAAAATACAAATAAATGCTAAAGTTTTTAAAGCATTTTAAACGTAGTAACCAAGGAGTTAGATGTCAAACAATAAACACAAAGTCATGGCTCCATTAAATGACCTTTTTAAAGCAAAGTGTGTGTGTGTGTGTGTGTGTGTGTGTGTGTGTGTGTGTTTCTTTTTCACTCTAAATATTAGCACTCACAGCCTTTTCTAAGTCAGCTTCAGAACTTAAAACCTGGTCACATTTCAGTGTCTACATCACTTGATCCTATACAAGTAATTTCTACTTCTTCCTCTATATGAGCATTTAACAGTTCTAAATTTTTATTGGAAGATTCTTACATAATTGGTGCCTTGTCCTTGATATTAGGCCTGTTTTCACAGTCAAATATCTAAAGTTCCTGGACAACAGCCCCATCTTACAAGGAACCTTCTACAAGGCTCATTAACTGATCAGAATTTCAAGGATGGTGGAGACATCAGAATGTTTCAGGTCCAGTGCCTAATTATGATTTATCATGGACATTTTACCATCCCAAATAGCCATTCTTTGCTATCCTCTGTGCCCAATCTAACATCTTTGTGACTATCAGATGAAACATTTTGGGATGTATGAAAAATGCTAGCTTCCCCAATCCAAAGGTTAAGAATATCAGTAGACAACATCTGAGTCTATAGCAAAGGTTTCTCGTACTTTGCCGTAACCCACCTACCAGATGTTTCCACCAATGTAATTGAAGAGTGTCTTTATTTATGAATTTCTTTGTTCTGTTATGATAAACATTTAATCAAACTACTGCCACATTGGATCATGGAATTTGGGTTACCTGAATCTGTTTTTTGGAAGAATATAGTCACTCATAGCTGGCTTCAGAATATACTACTTCTTATAATCTTTGCGATGACAGTTTCTTATAAGAATAGGTTCATAGCCTTTGAGGAACTTAAACTTTTGTTCAGTAATGCAGATATCAACTGATCTTGAAATATGTACAAGAATCTTTTGCCTACTTGTTCTGACATATGTAACCTCAGCTCACTAATTTCTGTTGGTTATTAGTTTTGAGCTTCTCAATGAATCATTTTTCTTATTTATAAGTTTATTACCGGTCTTACCATAGGTATGGGAGGGTAGTGTTTGATATGTGTTGCAAAATTCTAAGAGCATCTCACAGGAATGCCCTCTCATTATTAAAGACAAGTGAACTTAGCATAGTAATGTGTTTTTGGGGAACAACACTTTGAGTTGCCTAGGAAAATGCAATTTTTAATATATAACCTAACTTTTACATGATTCTCTCTTCATTTATTTTTTTCTTAGATACATATCACTTCATATATATATATATATATATATATACTGTAATTTTTTTAGGATTAGGAAAGAACAAATGTAAAACACTCTCCTAGATTATATCGAAGTCCTGTACTATTCTACAGTAGGAGAATAGTTGGTTCTCCTGCCTACTAGTTACCAGACTTCATGAAGTCTGTCAGTGAGGATGTGACAAGGGCTTTTTTGGATACAAGTATGATTACCATATTTGGTAATTTCACAACTAAGATAATTAAATGGGAGATAAATGAAATGTAGCATAAAAATTATCAAGTCCTTCTACATTTTATCAGTACTGTGATTAATCTATGTAACCTACAAATACTGAATAATTCCTTTAGCCTGCAGAGTCTCAGTCCTGTATAGACTTCTTCAAGAAATACATTTATGGCTCTGCAGACCAGGGTAGACTTCCTAGGCACATGTTTCTGTGAGAATAAATACAGCATGAAATTCCAGCATGATGTATTTCACACTGGCAAATGATTTAGTTAGTCCTTTATCAGGTGTTCAGCAGGAAAATTAAGTTTGCAGCATTAGAAGCCAAGTCATCTCTTCCTGAAGCCCCACAGCATGCCTATGATAATTAAAATATTCCAAATAATGCAAGCTCTATCTAATACAACAGCAGTCTGGATTCTTTGGTTAAGAGGTATTCTCAGGAGCAAAGGGAGGACAGAACACCTTGTTAGCAGTATGGGGACCAGGCCTTCACTGGCACCAGAAGATGACTTTATTCCTATATAATGTGTGCACCTGCTGCATATCAAGGTAGAAATTATTGCTCTTTGGAGACCTCTGCCAGTCAATTTTTGCCCTGACTCCTTTTGCCATGCTTTGTTAGCAGTTTGATACGGACTTCACCTGGCCCTGCATCGGTTTCTCCAGCTGCATCCATAGGACATTTGGTGGTGAGTTTGCTATGAGCATAGCTGTGGAAAATGATGGATGTTCTAAATATGACTTGGCACAGCAGCCAAACTTCTTTGCTACTGCCCTTCTTTGCTATTTCTGGGGTAAACAATTTGAAGTGTGTTTATATTGCCCACATAAATGTAAACAGAATATCTCAGAAGGAAAAACACCAATCTTTGGGCTACAACAGTCATCTCAGGGCTTAAGATACCAGGACAGTTATACATAGGAAAAAGAAGCTACTAACAGGCCAAATTTCTCTTAAAGTAAATATACCTCGTCCAGAATCTCTGTACTTACTATGGAAACTTTGGAAAGTTTGGGGGTAGAAAGCAAAAGCCTCCACAATTCTCATAAAAGGAAACAACCACTGCAGAACAGTCAGTGGCAGAAGTCATATAATTTGTTGCAGAATGTATTTTATTGCCCAAATTCTATGAGTATACTATTAGAAGATAATTAACAAGATCCATAATAGTAAACATGGAGGTGGGTTTTAATTAGTCTGTTTAATTTCTTTTTTAAAATACGATTTCTTTTCTACCTCCTCTTTTTGTTCTTACTTCAAAAAACCAGGAAAGTTCTGGGATGGTTTCTAATACACTGAGAAATCGACATGAACTCTAGTTAAGTTTGGGTAACTTCCACAAAATGCTATAGATTATAACAAAAATCAGGATTTTATTTTAGGTCTGGACAAAATATCAAGACAGCAGTAGATTCAGCTTTTAGCGAAGACTATTATTTTTTGTAGGTTCAACATGGCTACCAATCCCCATCTGCTGGAGAAAGACGGGCAAAAGGAAAAGGAGGGGTGGAAGAGTAGCTAAAGTCCCCAAAGGTGTCATTAATCATTATCCTGAGGTCTCTACTCTCACCACCTAAATATTTCTCAAAGTTTCTGTCTCCAAATATCATCAAATTGATCTGTCAGGATTTATTTAACATATGAATTTAAGTAACAATTGAGCAAAAATACTTAGACTAGGGAAAATTATACAATCTCTAAAATTACTCTTCCTATGTTGATGACTCCTCAATCTGTAAGTTCAGACTTCTGTGTCAGATTTATAACCAACCATTCTATCCCCTTCTTATGATTCACATGTGATAATCATTGGTGTTTTCTACCTGTCATCCCTATCTGAGCCATATTTTAATGGCTGACATTCATTCACTCTTCAGACTGCTAATGGTAGTACAGTACAAAACTGTACCAATAGGTCTTATCACT
The DNA here is from genome assembly GCA_019843815.1 of Montemys delectorum. Taxonomy (NCBI): domain Eukaryota; kingdom Metazoa; phylum Chordata; class Mammalia; order Rodentia; family Muridae; genus Montemys; species Montemys delectorum. The sequence continues at coordinate 6,326 of JADRCD010199674.1, forward strand.
CTTAGGTTCAACACAAGAGAGATTAATGTAAATGTAATGAGAAACAAATGCTGGGACTGTTATGAGAGGAAACTGCACCAAGCATGCAAAGGAAATGCAATGTCTCAAGTTACAGAGGAGTGAAGGTGAGTGTACTGATTATTTCATTTGCTTTCCTGGAATCAGCACCAAGCCACAAAATTTACAGTCCCTTATATGTTTAACCCCTTTTATCTCTTTACAATCCCCTGGCCCCCATTTCACCCCAAGTCTCCATCCATTTTCACAAAAATACAACTCTTTAACATGACTACCTCCATACCCTCCCTCCATCCTTCATGCTATAGAATGCAACGGAAGGTTGGAAACTCCTATTTTATGTCTGATGATCTCTGCTAATAGGAAAACTATTCTGGCTGTGATTGAAAAGCTTCCTTAAGACATTTCTGTTATCAGCAAGAGGAGCACAGGAGCATATGCCAAATGGCCAGCTGCTAACAGGAAGCCTGAGGATTTATCTGTCTTGCAGCACTAACAAAGCAAGGCATAGCCTCTGCTGGCAGGCAAGTGAGAAGGAGCTATACCCAGCCGTAAGGAGGCAGCTTCACACACCCACAGCATTGTCACCTTCTTGGAGTCTAATTAGAAACTTTAGTCCAGAATAGCATGAAACAGATCAGATCTTCCCATTTAACATGCCACACTTGTCTTGTGTTTTAATAGCAGCAGCGGCACTAGAGTTAGTGGTGAGACGTATCTAAATAGGGAGAACACCTACAGCTTGCTATATACAGGCATGTACCAGAGAGAGGCTGCTGGTCTGTATGCTAGAACATCCCCAGGAGAGACAGAGTAACTCGAATGTCACTGATGGAGGACAGGAGAGTGAGGGGACACCAGAAGAACAAACTCCTCCTTAAGTCATACCTATCCTAATTGACCAATCTAAATCATGGGAGAACTCATCATGCTGACTCTGGCAAGAACAGGTAAGTATAGGACAACTCAGAACCCAGCCCTATGAGTCGTGTGTTTAGTGAGCTTCGGGAGCTGAATAAATCTATCTTCAGACCTATCTAGGAATAGGTCTACTCTGAGCCTATTCCTAGAATCAGCCTAAAACACACGTTGCCATCCTTAGCCTTGATTGCTATGTCTCTTCTATCTTGTATTTGATAATTTTATTTGTCCATTTCTTAGTTCCTATTACACAGGGTTTCTGTATATTTTCTGAATTGTCAATGATCCATTCTATGTCCCAGGCACCATCTAAAGTGCTGCTGTATAGAAGGGAAACCAGCATAATCCCGTCTACAAAGAACAGGCAATTGGGTCAGGAAAACAGAACATTTGCTGTGAACATGATCATTGCAGTTATTTTTCAAAATAATATTAGGTCTAATCCCAACCCATATTTACTAGCTATAAGCATGATGTTTTAAGCTATCACCTGATTTTCTTATGTTTGTGATGCTAGTGGGTGGCAAGGCAGACATGGAATGCAAGTCACCTTGGCTTGATGCTCTGCAATCCTAAATGTTTGCTACCCCATCCTCTCCAACAAATAATTACTGCACACCTTCCACTTAAATATTGTAAAGAAATCACACATACACACACACACACACACACACACACACACACGCTCACTCACACAGACATGTTCACACACACACACCACACACTATACTCTAACACACACACTCACTCACACACACACACACACATACACACACTCAAACACTCACATATACATACACACCATACTCACTCATATACATGCTCACTCAGACATACAGACATGCTCACACACACCACATACATACCACACAGTAAAACACACTCACTCACTCACACACATTCTCACTCACACACTTACACTTGGTCCTTTCCACATGAATGTAAGCTCTTCAATGTCTTACTAGATAACACTTAATTTGTCCAAAATTCAGCTTCAGAACAAATTCCTTTTAGGCATTTTTTACTTACAATATTTACTTCTGATATAACTTACAATGGCTAATCTTCATTGGAAAGCTGAGTAAATTTAGAATCATGTAGGAGATTAGAATAGACCAATGAGTTTTGGTTGTACAGGATTTGTAGACAGGATGAACTGAGGAAGGGTAACATCTACCCTGAATGTAGGTGACATTCTCCCATGAGCTTGCGCTTTAGTAACATAATAATACAAAAACAAAAACAAAAACAGAAAAAAGAAAAAGAAAAAAAGATAAACTGAACACCATCCTTCTTGTCTCCATGCTTCTTGATTTGCCACAGAGTAAGCAAGCAATGTCCCACCACCACAGCCACAGCCACCCCCACTACCATACCTTTGCCTGATGATGAATTACATCTTCGAACATGAGCCAGAATAAATTCTTCCATCACTTAAATTGCTTCAAGGCTAGTTGGCCACAGCAGTGAGGAAGCTAGAAGATACATAGCTCCACCCTTTAAAGTCAACACATTGTTTAACAACATACCAAATTCTTGTCTGCATTAAAATGTATCTCTGAAAATATTCTAGTTTCCAATGGTAAGCTTTGCTTCTAGAGAGTGGCCATTATCAATTTGGTTGAGAACAAAACAAACAAGGCATGGTGGTGTTCAAAGGGTATGTGATTTACAATAAGAGCTTTCAAGCTCAGTGGTTTTCCTTTGATAACTGTAATCTAAACCATGTCACAAAACTTGTAAACTTTTAAAAATCTGGTCTTGATAAAGAAAAAATAATAAGTTATAAAAAGAAGGTAAAGCAAGACACACCAGAGACAGTATTGTCTTGCATAAAAAAAAATGATGTAAACATATTCCTGCCCTTTGGAATTAGGGCTCTCGGGTGACAGACTTCATGTTTTGGCTTTCTATAAACTTTAACATGATTCTTCTCTATTCACAATTAGATCTAACATAGAACTAACCTAGGATAAAATATATCATTAATAAAATGTAGGCTTTTAAATTAATTATGAATAAAATTAATGTTCTGCTTAAAATTTATATAAAATTTGTTTCAACTTTTTATGGAAGAAACATGAAATCTATCACTTGGACTTAATTAAACTCCCACAGTGTAAAACGTATATACATTTTACAGTATAAAATAATTAATTAAATTACAGTGTAAAAAGGGTATAAGAAAAAAATAATAACATTATGGTCCAAGTGAGTGTTTTTGGTGATTATTTTGGAGGGTGCATAATTATAGTTAATGACAATTTTAATCTACGGGACTTTAACTAGATCTTGTCCTAAGAACAGATTAACACAAAATGACAACAACAACAATAACAAAAGCAAAACAAACAAACAAAAAACAGGCATTGAGCTTTTGATTTCCCCAGAGACCAGGAACCATTTTTATCACCTAGAGACTGCCTGTCACTTCCCATGACAATTACCAGGATCGTGTTTACATAGTGTCTTCTCAGAACTAGTATTCCTAAATATTACTCATTATCTCCAAATTTCTGCTCAAAGTTCCTCAGCTACTTCTCTGCTATTTTTAGGAGGTTGTATGAAAATGGTTGTATCTATCAACTCAAGCAAAAATGTCTGTTAGCAACACTGTACATGCTAGGTATTAGGAGAACCCTATCTGATTTGGATGCAGTCTTTGTTTTTAGGTAGCACACTATCTAGCATAGACAAATTATGACATGTAGTCTGAAAAGTACAATAAGAGACATTTAAAAAAGGCATTTAAGAAATAACATTTTGAGAAAGGCGTGAATACTGTAGTTCAGCATTGTGGAAACTTCAGAGAAAGTTCCACCAACAAAGTTAGTTTAACGTTTTTGGAGTTAGTTTATGATGTTTGGATGGAATATTTCTGAGAGTTTGTAGTATGGCAAGTCAAGGAAGGAATGTGCATTCCAGGCATTTCAAATCATGTTTTCAAAGGTCAAGAGTTATTAAAGGTGATAAAAGATTCAGAAGATGGCTGGATAAGCAATAGAGATAAAAAGTAATAAGTAAAAAAATAAAAGTTATCCACATGGCTCATTTACTCTCTTATGCTCCTATAATGGTTTTGTTCAGAAAATTTCTGAAATAAGTTATCTTTCTAAGAATTTTGTATCTGATTTTTTGAGAAGGATGCAATGTTACAATCTTAGAATATTGGAGAAGTGATTTTGTAAAGATGAATATGTAATTTTATAACGACTTAAGCTTGTTCCCCTATGACCATCTTCCTCAATTATCTCCTATCTCCACCATGAAACACACCCACTCAATCTCAATATCATAATCAACCATTAACTACATGAACTCACTCTACAGTTTTTGATAGATAACTCATGCTGTTGTCTCTATTCTGTCTAGAATATAGTGGCAGAATGATATTTTTTCCTAACAAATACAAGCCTTAGGGCTGGCAAATCTATAGCAAAAGACAGGTTAACAAAGGAAATGCATAATAAATTTATGTAGCCAAATTTTGTATAATATGGGAATCTCTAGAAATAAAGACACTAAAATCTAAAGGAAATTGTCTTTTTCTTTTTTCTTAAAAATCTGATAAGAGAATGTTATAAGTTTAGAGTTTTATAATTTGGCTTCAGATGATGGGAAACCCCAGTAAGGTCTGTTTGTTCATATTTTTCTTTTCTGATTTTGTATACCATTACTTGACTTGAGGTCATGACTCCTCTCTGAGTTTCATGGGAAGAAGAAAAAGCCTCTATGATTTTAAGGCTTACTTTAGGGGAGAGTTCTAGACTCCACACCCAACTCAAGAGGGAGAATTGGGATTCACATGACCTCACTTTGAGAGAATAGTCATCACGGAACAGGGAGGCAAGAGACACTCTACACTTCTATGTGAAGTCTAGTCAGTCTGCTTCACTAGTGTGAAGCACTGTGAAGTACACAGTGTAATGAAGGGTCATCCTTTGGAGCATCATCATTCTGAATGCTTCTGTTAGGTCAGGTTCCCAAGCATTTGTTAAGTCTCACAGAAGAATTTGCTTTCTTAAACTCCAAGCAATAATAAGAAACAAATATGCTAACATTTACTTCCATACTTAGATTTATTTTTCCTCTCTTCAATATCCACTGAGGTAAGTGTGATTACTCTCATTGGATATTTGAGTAAATTACCAGATGATGACATCTCTGCCTTCTTGTTAAATATTTTTCTAAATATAAAATCATTTTCAGTTTTAACCAATACTCTGGTACCCATGTTTCTCAAAACACTGCTCTGTCCAATGTATGAAAACACCTTGTACATGGATTCATGTGTTTTACAATGAAAATTATCATTAGGAGACATAGTGTATCAAATGATTTTCTCAACTCAGGAAATCCATGTAAAGCATGTGAGATTGTGCTCAGTCATTACCCATTCCTCTGTATTTGTTCCAGGAACTGTGAGCCAACCAAGTGTGTCAGGCAAACAGCTCAGAATGTGTTGGCCACCATAGAGCAGAGAGAGGAGCCAAAGGGAAAATTAACTGTACCCTCAAGACAGTTTCTTCATTTCAGGAATCTCAGAATTTCAAAATATATCTCTCTTGAGAGTCAATCTAAAAGCAAAATAATGTTTTTACATACCCCTAGAAGATATGTCCTTAACATGTTCATTTTCTTCTACAGGAAATTCTATCAATGTATTATCATTTCATTAAGAGAATCACCCACTTCAATGATTTTAATTTTTTAAGGTTCAGTCCCGTTCTGTTATAACCAAGAAATCTTAATAAGCACATCAGTAGGTGAGTCTATCAGTAGATTTTAAGAATAATTAGTAAGTTGCTGAATGTTAATAATAATTATTATTCAAAGAATGAGGGAAAATAATATTTGAATTCTAATGCATATACTTAAATGTAACTTCTATATGCTTTATAATACTCATTTGTCTATTTGGACCAGCAATTTTTCTTACAGAACAAATGGATCAGATTATCCGTTATTCAGCTACCAATTTGCTGTCTTAAAATTGTAAATTAAAATCATATATATGGCTCTGGGTTTTTTTACTCAGACTTTTTACCTCAATATCTGCATGAATGAGATATATCTCAACTTTCAATGCAACATTATATACAGTTTTCCAGATTACTCATCACTTTCTCTTTAAAATAGGTAACATTTTAATTTTAGTTCAGGGTGACACGGAGCCCCTGGTGGATAAGTCCAGTTAGTCATATTAACTTTCATAGCCATCTTGGGATCTTTCTCAATCAGCCTTGCTCTTCTGCTGGGCTTAGATTGGATTTCTTAGGCCCTCATTTGATGCTGTTAAGAGTAAAGCAAGTAAGGACATTAAGCTTGATGAGACTCTATGCAAATTTGGTCATCCAAATCCAATTAAATGAAACAAATGATTTGCTCTATGAGTTGAGGACTGCTTAGAAGTTAACAAAAATACTTTTACTTTGGATAAGTCTTATGTGGTTAAAAAAAAAAGTACTTACAGATAAACTCAAGAAATAGGGACTTTTATAGTTGCAGTGAACCTTGAAGGCTTCAAGTTGGAGCCAAAGGCTCTATGAAAATGCTTCTATTGTTAGCACACTTTATTATTTTCTTCAGCCAGCTGATGAAGGGGAACTTATTGCTTCCTCCAATTGTCAGTCTATTTGAAAAGCTCTAATTGTGAGAAAGTTCTTTATGTTTTAATCCAACTTACTGTAATACTGAAGACAAACTAAGCTGATGATTTCCCCACAGGGATGCTATCAAAGATGAAAGATAAATAACCTGAGGCACAAAGGCACACTATTGGTCAATCTCAGATCTGTCTCTCAACCATTCATAGTAGCAGGAGATTCTTCCCTATATTTAAATGTACCATACAGACAATATAGGGATCATAGTCTTATTGGTTTACTTTGAAAGAAAACAAACAAACAAATCACATTTAAAATCATATCAAATTGCAGCTTTGGAGCTAGACAACCTAAGGCTTTTTAAATGGGTGTAGCCGTATAGATAATCACCTAGAGAACACGTAGCTCTGTTCTTCGTATAAGATGATACACTAAACAAACTCAATTTAAGATAAGTAGTTAAGTGCAAATATTAAAATATATTTAAGAAAAAAAATATGTTTGCCTAACTGCAATCAGACAAGAAATTTCTTAGGAAAGAAGCCAGAAAGAAAATCCCAAAAGAAAGTATATACAGATCCAAAGATATAAATAGTACAAGTTTTTGTACATAAAATAAAAACCAATATTAATGTTCAAGCATAGCACAAAAAAAGGTGACAAAAATATCAGATAAAAAGTTAATCAGTTTCTGAGTGTAAGTAACCTCAAACCTGAACAAGAAAAACACTTTCTTAAAAAAATAAAAGAAAGAAAGAAAGAAAAGACAATGATAATTTCCAAAAGAAGCAGAATAATAAGCAAATAAAACATTCATTTATATAAGTAATCAGATATAAATCAAAATAGCAAAAATACATTCTACCAAGGACTAAACCACCAAAAGAGTACACATGGAGGGACTCATGGTTTCAGCTGCATATGTAGCATCCAGACGAGGTTCCAGTCCCAGGTACTCTAACATGCCCAGGATCACAGGATTCCAGAAGCTTGAACAAACCAGGATCTCAGGATCCCATAGACAGCTTAACTCCAGCAGCTCTGACATACCCAGGATCTCAGGATCACAGGATTCCAGAATCACAGGATCACAGAGACAGCTTGACTCTGAGGAGCTCTGACATACCAGGATTACAGGAAGGATGAGTTCTAGTCAGATACAGCCAGGGCAGGTAGCACTAGAGATAACCAGATGTCGGGTGTGGGGCAGTGGGCAATTCTGACAGCCAGAGTCCAGTAGAGCAGCCACCTAGGAACTCCAGAGACTCACTAAACAAAGTAAATTTGTTCACAAGGAATGGTAGGAGTTCGGTGATAAGCTCCTGAGACCGATGGCTCAGATTTCAGCCCAAACCCCTCATAGCTGACTCTGCAAGAGATGTGTGCTTTATCAGGCAGACAATGCCTCAAGCTCCCAGCATTCTAGCTGAACCTTACAGCCAGTCATCTGACCACAAGGCAGGCGTGCCCTGCCACATACAATAAAAGAGGTGGTTTGCCCTCTCCTCACTCTCTTATTTTTCTCCCCTGTTGCTCTCACTTTTGCTCTCTTGCTCTTTCCTCTCTCACTCTCTCTCTTACTCTCCCTTACTCTCTTACTCTTACTTCCTCTCTCACTTTTTTTCTCTTACTCTCCTACTCTCACTCTTGCACTCCTGTTCTCGTAATCTTTCTCTTACTCTCCTGCTCTTGCTCTCTCCTCTCTGCTCTTTGTTCTTTTCTCTTGCTTTCCTCCTCTCCTTTCTCTCTCTCTCTTCTCCTCTCCTTTCCTTCCCTTTACTCAACCAGCATATTCTATCCTTCCTACAATAAAATAACTCATTTATACATTGCCTCCTTTTTAACTAACACGTCGTGCAGCAAACAGGTCAGCCGATGGGGAGAGAGAGACCCAGGCCTCAGCAGCAGGCCCTCTGCCTCCAGGGAGAGAGAAAGAGAGCCACAGGCAGGCCTCAGCCCAGGCCACCCACCCCCCCACCCCCGGACAGGCAGGAGGCAAGCATAAGAACATAAGCACCAGAAGCCAAGGTTATTTGGTATCATCAGAACCTAATTCTTCCACCATAGCAAGTCCTGGATACACATCACACCAGAAAAGCAAGATTCAGGTCTAAAATCACTTCTCATTATGATGATAGAGAACTTAAAGAAGGACACAAATAACTCCCTCAAAGAAATATAGGAGAACACAGGTAAATAGCTATAAGCCCTTAAAGAGGAAACACAAAAATCCCTTAAAGAATTACAGGAAAACACAATCAAATAGGCAAAGGAAACAAACAAAACCATCCAGGATCTAAAAATGGAACTAGGAACAATAAAGAAATCACAGGGCTGGAGCAACAGCTCATTGGTTAAAAGCATTGACTGCTCTTCCGAAGGTCCTGAGTTCAGATCCCAGCAACGACATGGTGGCTCACAACCACCGGTAATGAGATCAGATGCCCTCTTCTGGTGCATCTGAAGACAGCTACAGTGTATTACACTGGAGTGAGCAGGGCTAGAGCAAGCTGGTCCAGAGCTAGCGGCCCGGGCTAGAGTGAATGGGAGCCATCCTGACTTCAATTCCCAGCAGCCACATGATGGCTCATGGCCATCTATACAGCTACAGTGTACTCATACACATAAAATAAATAAATAAATTTTTCAAGAAAAAGAAATCACAAAGGGAGATGACCCTGGAATTAGAAAACTTAGGAACGAGAAGATGAGACATAGAAACAAGCATCACCAACAGAATACAAGAGATAGAAGAGAGAATCTCAGGGGCAGAAAACACCATAGAAAACATTGACACAACAGTCAAAGAAAATGCAAAAAGAAAAAATGCTCCTAACCCAAAACATCCAGGAAATCCAGGACACAATGAGAAGACCAAACCTAAGAATAATAGGTGTAGAAGAGAGTGAAGATTCCCAACTTAAAGGGCTACTAAATATCTTCAACAAAATTATAGAGGAAAACTTCCCTAACCTAAAGAAAGAGATGTCCATGAACATACAAGAAGCCTATAGAACTCTAAATAGACTGAACCAGAAAAGAAATTCCTCTCATCACATAATAATCAAAACACCAAATGCACTAAACAAAGAAAGAATTTTAAAAGCTGTAAGGGAAAAATGTCAAGTAACATATAAAGGCAGGCCTATCAGAATTACACCAAACATCTCACCAGAGACTAAAATATCCTGGTCAGATGTCATACAGACCCTAAGAGAACACAAATGCCAGCCCAGGCTATTATATCCAGCAAAACCCTTAATTACCATAGACAGAGAAAACAAGATATTCCATAACAAAACCAAATTTACACAGTATTTTTCCACAAATCCATCCCTACAAAGGATAATAGATGGAAAATACCAATACAAGGAGTGAAACTACACCCTAGGAAATGCAAGAAAGTAATCTTTCAACAAACCCACACAAACATAATTCTACTTCTAACAACAAAAATAACAGGAAGTAACAATCACTTTTCCTTAATATCTCTTAATACGAAAATTAATATTACCAACACATCCTAGTCAATTGAAATTGAAAAAATGAGGAATTAGAAATTTGTTGGCCGTCATCTAATAGTCTCTCTAATTTGGTAATTGGAGAAACAGATCCAATATTATACAATCCATACGTACTTTCTGTTTGTCTGTACATGACAGTGCCTTGCTGTATACCCCATAATGGTCTTGAAATCATGCTTCTCCTATCTCATCCTCTCTATTAGTAGGATTGTTTATTTGATGTTCTTACACTATACTATGGTTTTCAGAACAGCTTACATATTTCAAAAGTATTCATACAGCCAAAAGAAATGTAGACAATTAATTTGGGAGGTAGTTTGTAAGAGAACAACAAAGAGTAAGACTGAATGTTTTGCTTGATATTTATAATTATTGTATCAATTTTGAAGAAGAACTTATAAATTACTCTTTTTCTGAGATGAATGCGTTTCAAAATCATCACAGCCAATGAACCAGAATCATACCCTCACGTAATATCTGTGCCACCCTCCAAGCAGAATCATTATTTATTGATAGACCATCTTCATACACACACCATTTCTTAAGTGAATATAACCTGTTCCATGTCGGCTGAGAATGATGGTAAGTCAAATAGCTTTGACCATAGCAGGAAATATGTATCCAAATAATTGAGCCTAAAATTCACTCCTTGGTGCAGCAGGAATGTTAACTCTTGGTATCAACTCTTAGATTAGCTACTATGGAGGTAAAATCCTTTGGTAATATGAGGGACATTGAAGTATAGCCTTATTACAATGAACTCCAATGTCTAAAATTTGTTCTTATTTTGGGTTTGTACAACAGTAAGAGCCAAGATTTTAAAGCTCTACTAAAAACAAAACAAAACAAACAAACAAACAAAAAGACTTTACCTATTTATGTTCATTAATAACATGTCCACCATTTTTATGATTGGTGTAAAAATGTATATTGTGTTGAATATAATAAAAATAGACATTAATATTTAAATATATCTTTATGTTATCTATTCCAAATATTTAGACCCATATTATCATTTTATACTCATTGATTAAATTTATATTTGCCTTTTCATATTAATTTTTAAGTCCAGTTTTTATGACTAAAATAAACTTAGACCATGTTTAAAAAAATCTACATGGTACTACTTTTATTTTTAGGAAGATTAAAGACCATAGTCTAAGGCGACTAACTTAATCCATCTTGTTTTATACTTTCATCATTAGTGATAATGATAAAAATGACACATCACATTTCCACCTTATCTTTTTCAGTATTCTGAATGGTTTTAAAGCATTAAGATTTAGCACCTAAGTCTTTTTTCTCTTTTATCTAGAAGAAATCAGTAAAGTCTATGCCCTTAAAAAGCTGTGAATAATTTGATGACATCAAATCCACAGCTCCCTGTAGAACCTGTGCCTGGAATACCAACTCCATAGTTCCAATTACCTATGTGGCACAATGCCTCACATTATCTACAAAGTACTTGAGCATTTTTACAATTCAGTTCTTGATGCTTCTCAGTCAAATCTGTTCAGTTTATGGTTCTCCTTTTATCTACTAAGAAAATGCTGCATCTCATTAGCTGAATGTTTACCCTTCCTTTCTTTATATGTTTTAACCTTAACTTAAAGCTAGATATGCCCACTTTTATCTTCAAATTTAAAATGATTTACAATCATTACCCTTCTCACAATCTCCACTGATCTCATCATCTAAGACCTGGTTTCTTTTTGGATTTTTGGATGGTTATTTTTAAAAATGTTTCTCAATGACTGTCATTTTCTAGAGTCAGTTCACTTCAGTTGATACCTAGAGTGCTGTGGCCAACTAGATTATTGTAGCATAATACTGACCTTTGACCTACCCCAAACATCAAAAACTAGCTATTTCATTTATTCAAAATTAAAGACTAAGCTTTGAACATCACTAACATGTCTATCTGATTTCATATATAAACTCATATACTCCTTCCAAAGCCCTCTCGGCTGCCATTCCCCTGATTGCTATTATGAATGATCTTTATGCCCTGTAGTCATAGCCACCCTGACTCCACCATCTACTATTTTCTCTGTATCTCACTCTGCTGTGTACATATTTCCTATATGCTTTCAACCACTTTAGGCTTCTCCTCTCGGGTTAATATAGGGCTAATTCCCTTGACTTCTTCAGGTTTTGTTCAAATGTCTTCTTAACCAGACTTCCTGTGATGTCCTGATTTATAATTGCAATTTTCCTCAATCCATATTCCTACTACACTTTTTCATTTTTATAAATCTTCTCATACTATATTTACTATAGCATACTTTGTAATGCAGTATGCCTCTATTTTTAACTCTCATCACACATATACATGCATGCTCTCTTGTATATATACATGCTTTGAGATTACTACATTTTCACTTTTGTTAACTGCTGTCCCAAGATCAAAGACTGTTCTTTCCTTGGAACACAGAAACATTCAGTACATATTTGTTGAGAGAGTAAATGGTGAATGCATGTGTGATTATACTCTACCTAATACTTTCATGGTATCTTTTATCTGAATTTTATTTAATATAGAAAAAGAAGTTTCTAAAAGGTGGACATTTCATTCCTTCTTAAAAAGGGGAATCAAACACCCACAGAAGGAGTGGCAGAGATTAACTATGGAGCAGAGACTGAAGGAAGGACAAGCATATTGCTATCTCCTAAGAGGCTCTGACAATACCTGACTAATACAGATGTAGAGGCTCACAACCATTCATTGAACTGAGTACACTGTCCCCAATGAAGGAGTTAGAGAAAGGTTCTATGGAGCTGAAGGGTTTGCAGCCCCTTAGGATGAACAACAATTACTAACTAGTATCCTCAGAGCTCCCAGGGACCCAACCACCAATCAAGGACTATACAGGGTGGGACTGAATGTTCTGGCAGCATGTGTATAGTAGAGGATTGCAAATTCGATCATCAATGGGAGGAAAGGACCTTGGCCTTGTGAAGATTTTGTGCCCCAGTGTAGGGGAATGCCAGGGCCAATAAGTCGGAGAGAGTGGGGTGACAGGCATGGGGAAAAGGGAGGCAAAAGGGGCTTGTTCTTGTTGTTTTTGTTTGTTTGTTTGTTTTTTGGAGGGGAACCTGGGAAAGGGAAAATTCACATGTAAATAAAGAAAATATCTAATTAAAAAAAAAAACTCAACCTTTTTAAGGAAGAGTCATAACAGCTTGCTCACCCACAACTCCTTTGTGCAGTTAGTATGTAAAAGTATAGTTGATGTTGGACCGAATACATTTTACATAGCAATTAATTATCTCAAATTTCTTATGGTCTCATCTTCTACCTTCTCCCATCTATTAATCAGTAATTATTTAAAGATTCTGCTTTATTTTCTATTTGGTAATTTCTTTCCAACATTATTTCTTGTATTAGAGCAGATATCATTTCTCATAAGGACAGTCGTTTTAGAAACCCATTCATATGATTGGGGATTTCACAGTACTTTAGTGCTTATTTCACTTATGCTAGAGAATATGCTGTAAGAAGAAAGGTTAGCATATTCCAACTGTAGAAATCCTTTTATTTATCAACAGTCTTTCATTTATCAACATCTGACAGTTGAACCTGTTGAAAATGCCAATTACAACACTGAACTTTTCTAATAATCCAAATTTATTTTAAATAAAAAAAGTGAGTATGTGTCAAGAACTTAAATACTAGGGATGCTTGGATAGATCTTTCTGTGGTTATTTAAAACCCTTTGTTTTACCTCTATTCATCCCCTAGAATAGATACATGTAGGAGTAAGGTTCCTTGGGTCAAGTTACTAGGACTGCTAACTTCCTATTAAAATCTGTTTATTTCCAGGAGTTGTAGTTGGTCAAAAATGAGTCAATGCCAGGTGAGCCAAAAATCTTCAGTAAGATTTAAGCATACATGTTACTAACAAGTTTGACTTTATCCCACTAATGAGAATGGGAGAGTCTTAAAAAGAATGGATAAGCCTTAGCATTGCAGGCTACCAAGATATTTTTCCTTGCCACTCATATTTGGTTGGCATCCATACAACATAAGAGTTACCTGAGCACTAACAAGAAATGTAGCATCCAAGGTGATTACCAGCCTATGAAGTAGTAATGTGCATTTTCACAGAATCCCCAGGTGATTGTATGCCCATGAAAATTTTAGACACTGCTATTCCTTACATGGGTTGAAATTTGTCCTGCAAATGGTTGAAGTTCTTGCCTCTACCTTGATTACAATACAACTTTGAGTGAAACTAAAAACAAAAAAGTAAGAAGTAGCTTTTTCTCTTAGCTCAGAGTTGCCAGCACTAAGCTTTGTTACACAATGTAGATGAATGAGGGTTTTAATGGAATGGTGACAGAGACAAGTGGTGAAGTCATTCAAAAGTTTTGCCACCTGTTGACATGATTGAAAATGCCTTCGAAGCAATTTAAAATCCTCATACAAGACTAATGTAACCTGCCAGTCAGGAGCCTTTTGAACACTTGTAACTAATTGATGTTCACTACTCCAGGCATCAAATGCAATTACTGTTCTACTTGGGATATAATTTAACTTCAGGTTCACAATACTGGATGCAGAGAAAATTGCAAAGAGTAAAGGAAGGAAAAAGTCTACTTTGAAAGACAGCATCTCTTGGTTCTGAACACACAAGACACTGGCCCAACCCAGCAGCATAGGCTTGCATCATGGTGATCTGTAACTGAGATGAGATTCTAGAATACTGGATGTATGTATGTAAGGTGTCTCTGGGAATAGCTTGTAATGAAATAAATATTGCTAAGAAAATAGCTTAGGCCTTGTTTCTAAATGTGTTACCATAAGAGAAATACTTTGGGACATATATTTCATTAGCTGCATAATCAGATGCTGAGTGTTCCCAGTGGACTTTATTAAGTGACCAGAGCTCAGGTTCGTCAATACTGAGGATAATGCGAGAATAGAGGATGTTTTAGAGATAAAGATATCACAGTCAGAAGTGAGTTGATGGAATAGCTCATTATTCATTAGACTTAGCCCAGGATATTTTTTAACTTGAAATTTAATTTTTCTTTAAATGAATTTTATTGCTGTAAAAAATGCAACCCAAGTTAGGTGAACAGCAAGCAAACCTGTTATTTATTTTTCAAACTTTTAGCAATGCATCTACTGAGAATAAGAATTTCTAGAATAATTGGATAGAATGGCCATGGCTACACTGCTTTTAATGCTACCTCCAGTTGCCTCAAAAATATTATTTATATGATGCATAAATCATTTCCACCCACAAATCACTTTACTTTTGAATCTCCAGGCAAGTGTGATTTAATATTTTTTTCTGCTCCCTTTTTAAGAAAAATGAGCAAAACAAATACATATGTAATATTAAGACTCATTGCTGCCAAACTATCAAGTAAATTTACTGATTCAAGGCCTATTGATGTCATATGGAAGCTTTCAAATAGCGTGCAATTAGACATTCTGGTGCTTTTAAAGAATAGTTGGTCCAATTTTTGTGTTTAAAATACATGCACATATGACATGCATACAATGGATAGATGCATGCAAGATTACACTACAATAGCTTAGACTTCTCAGCTGATTCTAGATACATCAATTGTATCAACTGTGACACAGATTATCTATTTATTCAATAACTCAATTTTCCTTCCTCCTAGTTCCAGGACTAGAATTAATTTCCTGAAAAAAATTTGGAGTTAGAAATGTATAGGTAACTGAGTTTTATGCTAGAGAGAATGAAGATTTTCTAAGCACTGATTCCGGAATGACTGGCTGCACAGAAATATCTTCTATATAGCACACACATTTACTCTTTCACAAAACCACCCATTACACTCCCTAGGGCCCATTTATTTATAATAGTAAGATAACCTCTATGCTATCCAACCACTAGGACTTAAGTTTAATTGAGAATTTAGCCAAAACATTTCCTCTGATAAGATTAAACCTTGATCTCAGAACAAGTGCATACGTGCTTTAAGAAAAGATTACCAGGCCTGATCTCACCCTTTGCCTCGTACATATCAATTTTAATATGTAAGAAAATATAAACAAAAAAGGAGGAAGAATGAAGAACTATGAACAGAGCTGTGAACTACTAAAGAAGCCAGATCTTATATACTGGCACCAAGAGCAGTGTTTACGTTGTCAACATCGATAAGGGTCGGTTTTATTACTAACCTCCTCAGTCTGAATTATTACCAACCCTATCACCTGAGGACATCTTATTTGGTTGATATTCAGAGTGACTCTCACACTTGCTTTCACCTGTCTGCTCTAGCTTTGTTTCCTTTCTCAAACACCACTTGCAGTGCTGCTTCAGCCTCATTACCCTGCTAACGACATTTGCTGTGGTCAGAGTAACATATCACTGAGAAAAATTAAAGTTCAATAGTTTCTCACATTCTTGAATGGTGTTCTCCATCCTTTTGGTACAGCTGCTTTTTCGGTGCCTAAGAAATAACTGAGTATGGAAGGGGGGCCACTGAGGTGAAAGCAGGCAAGCGGAGGATCAGGAAGGAGCAAGAAGGCTCCAGACAGTATCTCAATAAAGCATGCATTTCACCAGATGATGAGGATCTGAGTTAACTCTGAAAAGAAATTATAGTAAGCTTGTCTGAGCTCTGACAGCATGCTAAGAAAACATGGGCATATATGTTAAAACATTTTGAAAAGGACCCACGAATTTATGAGAGAGAGAAAGGGGGTATATATGGGGGTATTGGAGGGAAGTAGGGGAAATTATGTAATTAGATTATAATTTCAAAATAGAAAACAAAACCATAAGTTAAAGAAAAGAAAGAGAAGAAAGCATAGGCAAAGAGGGCTCCTTTCCCTATTAGATGTCATAGACTCTCTCTTTAGGACAGCATGATGAATAATGAGAAAAATATGGGACAAATTAAAAGTGATCTACAGTAATCCAGTGGGTGTTATGTACAGCCTGTAGAGGCATCAGTAGTATCAAGGAAGTCTACACAGAATAACTATTGTAGACTAGAGGATAGGGTCAGGGATTGAACATGAGTCAGGTGACTATGTAGAATGTGTACACAAAGGAGAAAGTCAAAGATCACTGAAGAGAGTGAATGGAGTCACAGGAGCTTGTGACCATCCCTTGAGTGGAATGTTGAGCAAAAAGATCAATAAAATGTTCAGATGTTTCAAGCAATTTAAGCAAAACTACCTAAGTTCAATACTACTGAATCTAGTCAAGAATTTTCAAATAACAGTGTGTGTGTGTGTGTGTGTGTGTGTGTGTGTGTGTGTGTGTGTTAGGGGTGAAGGGTGAACATCATTCTCTCAAATATTGTGAACAGACAATTAAATTGCTTTGCCAAAAGAGAAGAAATTATCATCAGACCTTGGAAGGAAATAGAAAAGTTCATGTGTAGTTACATATTTTAACAGTTAACTTCCAAATAAAATTGCCATACTGTTTTATTTAACACAGAAAACAGCACATGTATATTTATATTTTATTTTATTTTACTTTTATACTATAGAAGCTGTGTGTATAAGTGGCAAGCTAAGCATAATATTGTATACTGATTAATTTTTACATTGAATGTTAACCTCTAATATGATGGCATTAAGAAAGGAGAAGGAGGACAGGATAATACCCTCTTAAAATAAACCCCAGAAAATCTCTACTCTGCCTTGAATTCATTACTTTTTATTCCCATGTTAACACATCACAACTAAATCAGCTTAAAGAAGCATCAATCAAGGCTAAGGGTTCAGAGGGTGAGTTCATGATACTCATGGCAGCAGGCAGACAAGCATAGGTCTAGAGCAGTAGCTGGAAACCCAAATAACCATGAGGCTGAGACAGAGTGAATGAATGAGAAATACAGACAAAGACTGAGAGACAGACAAGATACACAGAGAGATAAAGACAGACAAATGATTGGGAATGAAATGGGTTTTTGAAGGCTTAAAGATTTCCCGTAGTGACATACTTCCACCAACTAGGCCACAACCCTTTCCAACAGTTCCACCAACTGGGTCTGAGTATTCAAATATATGAGCTTATTAGGGCCATTCTAGATCAGACTTCTATTGAGATTTGGTCTCTTGCTATGTATTTTATGTTATGTGCAGGCTCCCAAGACTTGATTGTCCCAGAGATGAGAGAGTCTGCGTATAGATCCATGTGATGCTATGTGACCTTGCCTCCAAGTTATTTCTGATTGGTGAATAAAGATGTCAACAGCTAAGAGTTCAGCAGAAGAGATATAGGTATGGTTTAGGGTTGCTGGGCTTTGGGGAGAGGAGAACCATGAGGTGGAGAAAGAAAAGGGTGAATAGAGACAGAAGCCACCATGGATAGGTGAGTTGTGAATAATGGCTTTGGGGGTTTGCTAATTGCAGTTAAGAGCAGTCTAAATAAAACATGGTAAATTATATAATGGAATCATTGGCTGGGAAATAGACATAATAACATAGAGGATAGATATTGCTCAGCTCTTATCCTGATTAAGGCTTATTGTAGATATAAAGGTTGTATAGGTATTTTATCCAGGAACTGAATGATCAAAGGCAGGGCAGAAACTCCAGATTGGGATTAAAATTTTCTATAACAGACTACCACATACCTCTAAGAATAGAAGCTGAAAGAAGTCTCAAAACTATAAGGTCTTTTTCTTTTCTTTTTTTTTTTCTTTTTCTTTTTTTTTCTTAATTAGGTATTTTCTTTATTTACATGTCAATTTCTCCTTTCCCAGTTTCACCTCCAAAAAACAAACAAACAAACAAACAAACAAAAACAACAAGAACAAACTTCTGTTGCCTCCCCCATTCCCATGCCTGCCACCCCACCCTCTCCCATTTATTGGCCCTGGCATTCCCCTACACAAACCACAAGAAACTTAAGAAGAAGGAAGACCAAAAGGTGGACATTCATTCCTTCTTAAAAGGGGGAATCAAATACCCATGGAAGGAGTTGCAGAGACTAACTATGGAGCAGAGACTGAAGGAAGGATAAGCCAGTCTAAATATAGCTATCTCCTGAGAGGCTCTGACAGTACCTGACTAATACAGATGTAGAGGCTCACAGCCATCCATTGAACTGAGTACACGGTCCCCAATGAAGGAGTTAGAGAAAGGTTCTATGGAGCTGGAGGGTTTGCAGCCCCTTAGGATGAACAACAGAACAACATGAACTAACTAGTACCCTCAGAGCTCCCAGGGACCCAACCACCAACCAAGGACTATACATGGTGGGACTGATTGTTTTGGCAGCATGTGTATAGTAGAGGATTGCAAAGCTAGTCTTTTTCTTCAGAGCCAACCATGACTGCTTCCTGATCTCAGATCTCATTCTTTTAGCATCCAGAATTGTGATAAATAAAATTTTAATACTTACAAGCTTACCAGTCTGTAGCAGGTTTCTGATTTTTTTTAACAGCTCAAAGAAACTAAGACAATGATATACTTAAAAATATCCAGCTGAATAATTTATTATTATGATTAAGGCTGAGTCTATATAAAGTTAAAATAAGTTGTTCCAAGTAATTTTTTTAAGTAGTTATATTGTTAAGTAGTTTTCACCCTTTGTCCTCAAACCTATGAGTCCACAGATTTTAAAAGAATGAAAATAAGTTTTGTGTGTGTGTGTTTGCCTTCAATGTTTACATTACATTTCTGTACTCCGAGAGATTTCATCCAGCAATCGAGGTAGTGCTTTGGGGAAGTCTCTTGCAAGTACCCCAGGATAGGAAGCTATAAATCAGGATACAATGTTAATTTCTACCATTCAGCTTCAAAAATGTCAACTTACCACAAAATATACATTTGAATGTGATCAACATGAAAGCATCTAGTGATGATGGTAACAGTTGAGATTTGAAAATATGCCATTCATAGCAAACTTCTCTAGAACTGAGTGTAAATCACACTAATGTGCAACAAATGAGATTATGTAAAATGTAATAGTCACTCATGAGCATTCCATTTTCAATCAAGAATCATATTTACCTTCACACGAATATTTAAAAGAACTGTCTGCTGCATGGGAACTAAGAAACATGTGCCATAAGCATCTTTAACATAATTCCCAACTGTATCAATCACCTACACAACAGCCCTAATTTTAAGATTAATTCTGTTCCTTCTTCATTCCAGACATTTCATTCATGGGACATTGCATTCTATGTTTACCTATAAACAAAGATATAAGCTAAAAATTCAAAGGAAAGAAAACCCTATATTCTGTCCCAGAGGAGTTGACCCTTTAATTTTTCTTAGATTTCATGTGTGTGTTTGTGTGTGCGTTCTACATAAGACATGATTCAAGGTATGCTAAATTCAATTCTCCTCCCACTTCTTTTAATTTTATTAGCTCCCTTAGTTCCATTACTAGAAGACTCGACTGTCCATTTCTACATGCTTCTAGAGTCCTTCAGGAGCTCACTCTCTCCACCCTGAGCATTGTTCCTATTCTGTAGCCCCCACAACATGTTCTCTCCCTCTCCCTCCCTCTCACCCTCAGTCCTATACCTGGTCTACTCTTAATTTTCCTTTGCTGCTTTTCTGTTTTCTTTTCTTTCTTTTTTCTTTTCTTTCTTTCTTTCTTTCTTTTTTTTTTTTTTTTTTTTTTTGAGACAGGGTTTCTCTGTGTAGCCCCAGCTGTCCTAGAACTCACTCTGTAGACGAGGCTGGCCTATAACTCAGAAATCTGTCTGCTTCTGCTTCCCAAGTGCTAGGATTAAAGGCATGCACCACCACTGCCCAGCCCATTGCTACTTTTCTAACTAGCCTGTTTCCTTTGGGTTCTTCTCATTCTTATCTATTCCAGACATTATGGATAGGTTAAACTTGTTGGATTTTAAAAATTTTAAAAACATTAGTGAATGAAATATTATAGATATATAAACTCCGAGCATCTTTAATGTTCACAGCTTAGTGAACACAAAACTCTCTCCATAGTTGTGACAAAGCATAGCACCAATGTATATGTCACAACCCTACCCATCACATTCAAATATTTTTCCTGTCTTTCAGTCATTACTATTGATGATAAAACAACATAAAAATATATTTTCTAAAAGAAAATTTAGGCATACAGTACAATATTGTTGATCACTGGCATAACACTATACAGTAGATCCTAGTAATATTGTAATACTGTAATATATTTATTGAAGCTTAATTCTTATATCAAGCAATTGTCCATAATGTCTCTAATGACTATGTCCTGACTATTCAGCAAATTGTGTTTTTGTCTAGTATGTTCAATATGTCCAAGTTATTTCCCTAATTTTATGACATATTCATTCTTTGTTATTTAATATGTTTTCATATAGTACATATTTAATCATGGTTTTCCCGCTACTCTAACTCCTTCTAGACCCTTCCAATCTCTGTGGCTTCATGTTCCCCCCCCCCCCCCCCCGCCTCTCTCCTTCTCTCTCTCTTGCTTTTTCGCTCTCTCACTCTCTCTCTCAAATACATATAAAACAAAGACAAAAACAAATAAGTGAAAATCCCAGTAAGGCAAAAACTATCAAAACAAAACATAAAGCACACACACAAAAATACAGAGTGCATTTCTTGCTACCCCACTGCTCTTAGGCACGGGCCTACTCTGGAATATGGCTGATATACCCATGACATGCCACTGGAAAATACTGATTCTCCCTTTTCCAGAAGATATGAACTACAAATAGTTTCCTGGTTAGGGGTGGGACTTTGCATGTACTTTGCTTACGTGCTGCAATTTTGTCTGGTTTGAACTTGTGCAGGTTTGTGCACACTGTCTGTCACATTCTCTGTAAGATTATCAGTGGCATTGTGTTTGGAAGATGCTGCTTCTTTGGGGGTCATTCACGACCTCTGGCTCTTACAGAACTGATCCTTTTTTTTAATGTGCCACAGTTTGCACTATTAGCAAAGCATGTTTCCTATAAAGCTTTTTCTTATTGCTTTTACTGATATGCTCAGGTATACTAGAAATGTCTACCTCTTATATTTACCAGTTATCCAGATCCCTGTAATAACTCCCAATCTATTCTCAAAAGGCAATTTATACCCCAGGTTCACCTATACCTATACTTATATAAGTATAAATATATATATATATATATATATATATATATATATATATTTCTATGTGTCTGAACATTTCAGGGAGATGAATAGAATTGACAACAGAGGGATAAACTTTTGACTGTCATTTTTGTTTCTTATTTTGGGGTCACTTGAGATTTAGTGACTCTACTTACCCACTGGTCCATTCTCTTCCCTCTGATACAGAAGAGAAAAAAATAAACAAACACAAACCTGGTAATGATGCTAACAACATTTTTGTTTCCTGAATACAGAAAAGTTTAGCTATGCAAAGCCCCTGATGTCAGCTCAGGTCAGGGTTCCCCTTCTCATGTCCAAACATTCAGTGGAGGCTTTGAAATGAACACTTTTGAAGAACCTTGTTAGCCTCCTAGGCCATACAGAGTGTTCATCCTTTTTATATAACCATGTGAAATGGCAGGGTTTGAACTTTAAAAAGAGACTCTGTACTAACATGAGTTTAAGAACCATAAATATGTTCAATTTTATTTCCATAGCTGGGAATTTTCAGGACTTCCACTCTGCAGACAAGGAAGCTAGGGCCTGGAAGGATTAAATAATTCCCCCAAACTTCCTTGGCTAGAGATTGCTCTAAATGAGAACGAGGAAAATCATTTGTCTGGTTGTGGATTTGTGTTTCACTTCACTGCTTGGGTGTCCAACATGCCACTCAGGGGAGGTGAGACACAGAGGTGCTAGGCTTCATTCTTTTCTACTTATTAGGGTGCTGAGCTCATAGGATACCAACATTGTACTTAGGGGAGGCGAAATAGAGCCTAATATAGGGATCCCAGCCCATGATTTTTTGGGTGAGAAAGAGGGGGCTGGGGTAGAGGCTGTGTTTCTCAAAATCCTGGGCACCCAGATGCCATTAGGAACCTTGAGTAGTTGAGAATCAGGGGATGTGGGCCTGAAATAATCTAGGCAGACCCTGGCTTAGTGCAGTGTGAATTCCAGGAGTGTGAAGAGTCCTTCTGCGGGAGATGAAGGCCTCTGCCAATGATGGTCCTTGAGGAGAGGAGACAGTCCTTGCTTGTCTAAACTGTTTATTCGTGGTGGAAATGGATACTTATGACTTACTCAGGGTGGACCAGAGATTAAACACCTTTTGCAGGAAGTGATGCCCAGGGAAGAAGCTCATTGGCTAGACACTTAGGGTCTATCTAGATACCTCATTAGCATGGAGAACTCTAGGCTCTAATGCTATATGACCATCTGTTCTGGTCCTCTTAGTGATGTGTCGTGGTCATATGCTCCAGGACAGGAACCTTGTTGGGAGTAGATTCAAATGCCTACCGTTTCAATTATGAGAATTGCCAGGGTTCCCTAATCTGTTCAACCTTACCAGTTCTTTTATCTGATGATATGGTTCCACTTGCCCCACATCTGGTCAGAACCAGTCAATAAAATCAACTAATTAATTAGGGACTTAAAAAACATAACCCAGTAATCCTTGGGATCAACTTATTTCAGAAAACATGGAGTGGAAATAAGTTGCACAGAGCTGTCTTCGATTGCAATCCTATTTGATCGAGTTTGATCTCAAGGGATGACCAGTCAGTGTGGTGGTAAACCACTGTGATGCCAGTGCTCATCAAGCTAAGACAAGGGAATCTTAAGTTAGCAGGCAGCCTGTGCTAAAAAAAAAAAGTGAGTTCTAGCTCAGCATGGATGACAAAGCAAAAGCCCTCTCAGCCCCCAAGCATAACAAAGAAATATCTATTACCTACAGACTTTACTTCTCAGTTTGCTACCTATCTGTTTGAAACTAACTCTCTTAATTGCATACAAGTGAAGTGATTCTTTGCCTTTGTACCCACATTGAGGGGTGTATGGCATACTCTACCACATCAAAGCTCAGCTTGTCAGAAGTAGATGACAGAATGGACTGAAAAGATAACACCTCAAACTCAAGTTTTCTCACTGACTGAGTGTATGGCCCCCATGCTAGTTACTAAACACTTTTGGGCTATACTTTTCTCCTCTGCCAAATGATGATTAAAGCAATGACTAAAGAAGGTCATTGCTAGAATTAATAAGTAATATCACTGTATTAGCAAGACAACTTCTTATTTGGGATACAATATCCTAGGTTTGACTTCTCATTTTACTTTCTTCATTTTTGAAGCAAAAATAGTAAGTTACCTGAATTCTATAAATGTGCAGGAAGTCTAGGAAGAAAATGTCAAAAGACTGAATGATACTTGGTAGTGGTCAGCCATGTAGTTGTGCTAAATATTTAACAATATCATTTGCTGTAGGAAATAGATGTTATTCTAACCCTTTTTGAAAGCGTAACTCAAAATGCCCTAACCACACATTGTTCCTCTCCTTTAAACCTTTCATTGACTCCTAGACAACTTCTGTGGAACATTTTAATTTCTTTTCTTTTAATAGTATTTCATGTATCTGCCATGTGAGGTTCCCAAGGGACTTTTTAATTTTTCATGTATGCCTGGACACAAGGGAGAATCCACTTCATTAAGCCACATAGAATGCTGGTTGCAATGTAGAAAACAAAGAACATTAGCTCCTGAAGTCCAACTTCTCCAGCAGATTTTGTTTACAACCCAGAACTGAATATTCACTTTCCCTGACACCTTTTTGTTCAAGCATTCCAAGCCACTTTTTTCCATTTTCCCTTCCATCCCATCTTTGCCTTAATTGGAATAGCTCTGGAGTGTAATTAAAACAATGAGCATCATATTTATACAATTTGTCCAGGTGGATAATATAACCTCACAGTGATTATTTATTGATGTGGACATTAAATTCATGTGCTTTAAACTCCAGTGGGCTAAATATTTTCTTTCTCTCTCTCTCTTTTTTAATACGTTAATTCCTTCTTGTGGGGTTTAATTAATAGGAGATAGTGGCAACAAAGCTCTAAGTCTTAACTGGTAGAGATTAATGACAGCAAAGAGAGTGGTATCTCATTTTCATAATCCATGATTCATCTTCAAGTAGTGACTGCTTTTGAAGCATGTGCTGGTGACTTTGAAATAGTCATGTACAGATTTTACTCAATTCAGACAGGCACACATCTTGATGATGTGCCTTGTTATGATCAGGGTCTCAGTGCTGTTCATTCATTTGGGCATCAAATATTTTTTTCTGTACTTTGTAGAACTATGTAGTTGCTAGGTTAAAAGAGTGGTTGCTGAACAAGGACTCTTTTCAGTGAAAGATGGAATGTTTAAACAATGAGGAACATCGTAGTTGAAAATCTCGGAAGTAGACCAAGGTAGAACGAAGAGCAGTAAGCTGGTCCCTAAACATGTTGTGTTCCCAATTAGGAACTTCAGGCTCAGGGTGCGGAGATGGTTCAGTCAGGCATCAAAGCCATTAGGGGGACCTGAGTTTAATCCCAAGAACTCATGTAAAAAGAAATTGAGTGTGGTGGCAATGCTTAGAATCTCAGAACTGGGGAGGCAGAGACAGGCAGCGCTTCCTGGCTAGCAAGTCTAGCTTAACGGATGAGTTCAAAGCCAATGAGAAACTTTCACAAAGTAAGAATGATGGCATCCTTACCTCCGAACTAAACACACACACACACACACACACACACACACACACACACACA
>JADRCD010199675.1:812-11948 GCA_019843815.1 Montemys delectorum
CTCTCTCTCTCTCTCTCTCTCTCTCTCTCTCTCTCTCTCGTTCTCTGAATTCACCTCTCTTTCCTGTCTCTTCTCTTGAAAGTTGGGCATATCCTCTCTTGGACTCATTCTGACGAATCTTTCTCTGATTCATCACTTTGTCTGCTCCTCAATTAAAAGTCACTTTCAAACATGACCCCTTGCTTCTAAAAACTAACAATACTTTCGTTCTTTAGAATGAGTGGTGTATACCAAGGACATGTCTGTATTCTAACCAGATCATATTGTAATATTGAATATGTCTTCATTCCAGCTAGATCACATAGACCAAGAAGGTCTTTGGATGTGATCTCTTGCCAGGACAGCCATGTTGCTGGATTAAATTTCCTCTACAATGTGTGAAGAAACCAAATAAAAATGGGTAATTTTGGCCTTTAATGTGAAATTTGGGCCCTATTAATATCTTTTTATTGGAAATATTTTTAATTGGACACAGGTTTTTCTATCTAAAAATACTGTTTTAATTAGTACAATCACTGGGATATCCATGTATATAATCAAACACGATAGAGAGCTTTATTTTTATTTTATTTCTTCCTTTTCTTGTGACTGTAGAGATCCTTCTCTTTCACAGATTTTTAGATGTTCCTCTGTCCCTCCTTTCTCTTTCCAAGCCTTTCTTTCTTTCTGGCTTCAAAATACATAGAACACTTTATTTTGAAATTACAATGTAATTACAACATTTGTTCTTTCGCTTTCCTCTCTCCAAACCTTCCCTTATTCTCCTTCCAAATCTCCTTCAAATCCATGCTTGCTTTTTTTTTCACTAATTGTTGTTAAACATGTAAATATTTCTAAGTAGACCCTATTCAGTCATATAATGCTCCCAGTGTGAACGACTTCAGAACTGACCATTTCAATAGTTTGTTTCTATTACATTTTCTAAGAAAAATGTCAGTCTTTAATGCCTCTGAAATAAGACACAATTGATGCCTCACTTGGAGACACATTACCCTCTCCATAGAACATGTCACTGCCTAACAAAGTACCCTATAGTTACTGATCTATTAATTCTTTATCTATTCTGTGGGAATATCAGCTCTCTCTTCTGTTTACTTACAGCACACAGTATCTAGAATGATAATTACTCAGAATTTTGATAAAATTTATTAACAGAATGAATTTCATCCCATGTCTCCAAAACAGTACAATTCTTCACTATCAAGAAAATCCACAAGTCTCTATTTTCTCAGGTTTTAATTTATTCTTGTCTATACTCTGGCAAAAATAAAATGGTGACCAGCTCTGAACTTCTAGGAGAATTTTCAGATGTCTTGTTTTTTATCATTTTCCTTCTGTTCTCTTCTGCCCGGAGGGAGGTTTGTGACTGGGTCACAGCTCTTAATCTTCCTGGATAGACCTGGGACAGGTACCAGGCTCCCAGGTGCACATGACTATTCAGTATTCTTTCCTTGCCTTAACTTGTTTCCTTTTGACATTTTCATGTATATTTTAGATTTTTGGAACCTGGTCATTATCGATATTTAGATTATTTTAAGTGAAGCTAAATCAGTTATTGTCTTTTATATCAAGTAAGCCAAATAAAATGTATGTAAAAGAAGACATATAAAATCTCTTCTGCAAATGCTGGTGTTCTTTCTGGAATCTTTAAGCAAAGCCAAGATAAAGATACTTTATATACAGTGTGCAGCAATAAGTATAAAGTTTGGCCACATGAATGCTAGAAAAATATGGTTTTTCTAATAAGCCTATGTCAGAAAATTTCTCTAGAATACCATTAAGATACTTAAAGAAAAAAATTACTAAATGATTTAAATTTCCACAACATTGAATATAATGAATATTTGATATTGAAATGTGAAGATGGATGAAGTAATGTCTCAAAGAAGAGTACCCAATGACCAATAGGTAATAAAAATATACTTTAATCTCACTGTGAGCTGAACTGATTACTATAATAGCAAAATCTCTATCATTTTTATTTTTAAATTTAGCAAATAATAATATATCCCAATGTCATTATATATTTACATAAAAGATATGAACAGTCTGTGAATAAATAAATTACATTATTTTAGAGAGTAGTATAAAAACAAGCATTCAAATTAAATATACACTTTCTCTAAATATAATATAAATAGAAATTATACATACCAGCAAAGATATAAGTGCATTTAAACACTTGAGATCAAAATTTTGGACTTTAGATGTTATTATTTGGGAACACTAGCAAGTACACAATGAGAGATTTTAGTGAAAGTTTCCAAATTATGAGTGCAGGATGAAAGCAGTTTTGTATAATACTTTTAGAATGTGTATTTTTTATGAAATAAAGAATCTAACCTAATGTCTACACATTTCTTCCTATGTACCTTCCCATTGTAATAGTCACTCTTCCTGTTGGTATTTAGATGCAATGGAATGAAAATAGAGTAAGTTTTGCACACCCAGAAACCCACAACTCACACACACACATATGCATGCACATACACACATGTACACAAGCACTTGAACACACACACACACACACACACACACACACACACACCATCTTTCTTTCATTTTTAGGTTCAGCATTTCCTAAGATTGTTGGATGAAAATCTTTGTTTCCAACCAGACTTCAGTTTCCTATTTCCCCATCTTTCCTATCTATACTTGGAAGACATATTCATGATAGCAGCTGTGAGGGACATGCAGACAGCTAGACAGAACCCAACAGGATTTGCTAAGGACAGCAAACATGAGGCAGCTCCCTGCCTAGGAAAAAAGAATGCTAATTGAGCAGGGCTAGGAAAGCCCAGCCAGGGAGAATTGATGAGCATGTCAGGGGTTTTGATTATGACTCAGCTGGAATCTACAGAACCATAAGGTCACTTAACTCTAAGATGTAAATCCTAACATTGTTAATACATAAGACATACTCCTTATGTTATCCCATAGATATAAAAATTGGACTATAACTTTTGATTGTGGTTTTGTCTTATTACTTTATACAGTACCGTATTTCAAATCTTTAGACGCTGTAAGATACAGCTAGGCTTTTCTTGCCAAAATTATGGTCGAAAACTTGCTTATTCTTCTATTTCTATACTTGCAAGTTGAGATAAACAGTCCTTTGGAAAGAAGTAAAAGATCTGCTTACTGTTGTGTTTCTAGCTCTAACTGCACTTCGGCGTAGAATTTGACATGAATCCTTCAGTCAGGCATGTAAACCCAATGGGAAATGATCCTGGGGAAATTTAGCTCCTTGTAGAAGATGAGAGAGAGCCTACATTCACAGTCATTTCCTTAAGATTGAACATGTAAATTAGGGTCAGCACAACACCTCAAAATTAAGATAGTTTTTAAAAGCAAATAGAAATACTAGTTAATTCTAGTTACTGCAACCTTGGATAGAGACTTCTCAATTTTATCTCAGATTATGAATTTTTTAAATATACATATAAACAAAATTATGTTGATTTGATTCCACAGGAAAACCAGGTCAACCTTCAGAGGCAGTATTTTCTAGTTTTAGAACCAAGGTGAATTTTTATATTCTCCTTTATTTGAAAAGCATTTAGCATGGTTGACATGGTTTTAAGATGTACAAGCATGATCTGCTGTTTCCCTTAGCAACTCAGAAAAAAATAGCAGAATACTTAAATTGCTATGAAAAATAAGCTTACAACCTCAACAGAGAAGAAAACAAACATTAATTAAAACATATATATGGTGACTGAAGAGGTGGCTCAGCAGTTAAGAGCACTGTGGTTCTTGAAGAGGATCTAGCTCTATTTCCAAGACCCACATGGTGGCTCACAATCACTTGTCATGTCAGTTCCAGAGAATACAACACCCCCATGGGTCCAAGTCACTTATGTGATACCCATCCATCCATACATGCAGACAAAACACTCATACACATAAAATACAATAAATAAATCTAAAAATAAAAATATTTAAATGATTTGTATTTAAAAACTGAACATGATGAGAAAGTAAAATTTTCTTCTCATATATATATATGGTTCATACATATATATATATACACACACATATATATATATATATATATATATATATATATATTTCATCAATAGGGAAAGGAGTGGCAGCAAGCTTGTTGCAATGGTTCAGTACTATTTTGATGCAATAAATACCAGAAACATTTACCTCTAACCTTCCTTCCTTCATACACTGTACATAATTCTCATCCTAGCCACAGTAAAAAGAAATCCACAACAAACAAGCAAAAAACAACAGCAAAACAAAATAAAACAACAATGCCATTAAAACACAAATACTAACATGCTTCTTGTCTACCTAAAAAAAGTGTAGGGCCTCCCTTTCTCACTCAACAGCCCCCGAGTCTGCCGGACTCCTGGCTGTACCTCTCACCCGGTGTGCTCTCCAGTCTCTTCCTTAAGCTGTTGTAATTCCACTAGCCTGTTTTCAAAAAAACACATCTTTTTTCTTTTTTCTTTACTAAGGTGGATTTTAGTAATTAGTAGGTAACCGATATACCAATTTTGTATTTCTTCAATGAATGCCATGTGATTATTTTGTGTAATCGTTTCTACATGTTTACATGTTATATTTCCTATCTTCAAAGCTCCATGGTCTCTGCTTTATGAGGTCTTCCTTAGAGAGATCCCCACCCCATGCTTCTGCTTCAGTATTACCTCCGATTTCCTTCAAAGCATACACAGCCCTTGTTCCTTCTCCCACCTCCACTATTTTATTGATGCTGCCTTTTAAAGTATGACTCCCATGACGTAGGATTAAGTTGCCCAGATTCCTTCCTTCGCCCTTCTCCCCTCCTGCCTTAGCCTCTCCAGATGCTTGTGAACAGATAATATCCTTCGTATATTTACTCTTCTACTCATCTTCTTTACTCCATTTAAGTATTTCATATATTTTTTTTTAAGTCCTGGATACAGTGTTTAAATAAACATTTGTTAAATACATAAATAAATATCTACTGGATCAAAGATAAATAATGAATCAATAATTCTCTGATGGAAAAAGGTTGATGGGGTCTTTGGATTCTAAAAATACAGTTAGATGAAGATTCTTGTCAGTGGTTACTAGTTTCACAAGTTGATTCAGCGGGTAGATTGGATTGGGGCCCCACTAAAAAGGAAGCCACATCACTAGACACACAAAAGACCTTGCAAAGACACCTGAGGAAGGGGCTCATCAAATTTCATAAGTTTTCAGATTGGCTATGATGGGACAAAAAACAGCCAAGGGTAACTGTAATGTCCCAAGTCTCCACAATCACAAGGCTCTAATCAGTAAATATCTGAACAAGGATGCCCGTTTCTTAAGCCTTTTAAAATAAATTCAGTCCAGAGGAAGAATATATAAATATATTGAGCTTGGATATACAGCCTTATTCTCCGAGTGTAGAGACTCTCAGGCTTTCTTTAATGCCAACCTCTCTCTCTCTAATCTGCACCTAACATGTCAATGCAAAACCCACAGCTGTCGTCTCATAGAGATGAGATAGATGACTCTAGGGCCAAGATGACTGTGTCCCAGAAACTGGAGGGATTTGGATTATTCCAATACCATATTCCAACATGGTGACAATCATGAGGGTTTTGTAAGTACAAGACAAAGGAAGTCATATATCAAGAAACTTTCCAAATACATTGGTGGATTTTAGTGGCAGGTTATACCTTCCACTATACACATCAGATGCCTATCTGGAGACATTTATAGCATTTGTGTTGGAGGAAGCAGGTGACCTGATTAGTTAATACATCTTCAAAGATTCCATGTACAAGTCAGAAGAATTTCAGATCAGACACATAGGTGGAAAATAAATGGTCACTCCGGGTTTAAAGCAGCCAACCATAACTATAATAGTCCAGTTCTCCACAATCACAGATCTCTAATCAGTCAACCAGCATTGAATAATCCTTAAAACAGGTGTAGCTTTTTCCTGAGAACTTCAGTTCATAGCTTAACTATGTTTTACCAACCTCACCCCATCCCAGCAGCCCAATTATACTATTGTCTCTCTCTGAGATCTGCATTAAGTACTAATAGAGGGTCTCAGGTTGTGCTTTTTCATGTCTTTGCCTACAGCCACAGTGACCTTCATACTTAAAGAAGATGCCTAAGTCCTCACTGTATACGTTGAAATGTACATAATATGGGGTCTGGCTACTTATCTGGCCTCATAGCATGTCGCAACCGTCTAGGCCAGCAAGAACGATGCAACCTGAGAACTCTTCTTTAAGCAGTTTATTCAGGAACCTTGAACAATCTTCTGACTCCGAGGGCAACACCCCAGGCCCTTAAAAGCCCATCCTGAGCCTATCTCAGTAGGCCACATGGTGCATGCAGATAGGTTGGCAAAGGCGGAAGCAAGCCAGGCCAACAAGCACAGCCAAATAAGGAGTTGTTTATCACTCTAGTGCTCCAGCAAGGAGCAGAAGCTGGCGCCATCTTAGGGTGTGGTCCAGTGCTCTCCACAATAGCACACCATGCCCCTCCCTCAAGTACTCTGGCTACACTGTTTTTCTTACCATTCAAGAAAATGAGCAATCTCACGTCCAGGCTATGAGCACTTATGCCCCCTCTCTCGGAACAAAAATGGTCCAGATGCACATGTAGACTGCATCCTTACTGCTATTCACCAAGCCGTTCATGGTTTTGTTTGGTCTTTACCTTAGGACTGTTTTCCTGACAACCCAATGCAAGAAAATGGCTTCCTTTATTCTTTATGTCTGCCAGGAACTTCTTTTATACTCCTTATGTACTAACATTGCTACAAATGTATCTATTTCTGTATGTTTGTTGCTGTATTCCCTGTAACTATAATAAGACCAAGAAAAAGTAGCCATTAACAATTTGTATTAAAGACATAGTATTGAAAGGATGGGTGAGATGAAAATGATGTTTGTCCTACTTATCCTAGAAATACAGAATCTGAATTATATATTTACAGCCTTCAGAGGCCAAATAGGTCACATGTGGAAGATTTTTTTCTCTTCTCATTTTTTTAAAGGTAAAATTAGTGTTTTATTTTACTTAAACTAGTCCAGCTGGCATTGGTTCATCATGGTACAGACAAATATAAACATTTTTCTATAGATACTAACATAGAAGTTACTCTTGGTGGAACACCCCAAAGACATGGAGGAAATCAAAGCACCTTACCAGGCGAAATCTTTTATTTTGTTGAGACTTCAGTTTTATTATTTTGTTAAGATGCTGTCTTACTATTTAGACATAGTACAGGCTGGTCTTGAACTTACTGTCTATCTGAACTACCCTCAAACTTGAGATTCTTCTGAAACCAGCTCTGTAGACCAGGCTGGCCTCGAACTCAGAGATCTCCCTACTTACCTTTGCCTCTTGAACGCCGAGACTAAAGG
The DNA here is from genome assembly GCA_019843815.1 of Montemys delectorum. Lineage (NCBI taxonomy): Eukaryota > Metazoa > Chordata > Mammalia > Rodentia > Muridae > Montemys > Montemys delectorum. The sequence continues at coordinate 8,186 of JADRCD010199675.1, forward strand.
CGGTATACCACTACCACCTGGTATATTTTTTACTTTGATTCTTTTGGTGCCAGAGAGCAAACCTAGGACTTGGAACATGATGGGCACCAACTCAACAACTGAGCTCTATTTGTAACTCGGGTGTTGGTGTATTTGTCCTGAGACAGTGAACTAAGCCATCTCCTCCCCAACCTACTTATACACCATTACCCACCCACATCCACGCACCCTAGTCTTTTTTTTTTTTTTTTTTTTACAAGCTTGGGTCTTGGTATACACTGTGTGTCATTTTGAGAGGTGAGGTTTAAAAGTATATACAAAGTACAAAGATTCATTCAGATATGGTGACTACTCTCAAGAACGAGACAGAAAGATTCTCTTCTCATTTTAATGCTCACTATAATCCTATGCCCCAAGGGAAAACATCCATAGCAAGATCAATTGTACCCACCACAGTGGGCAGCCGACAGACTTCTTTTTGGGTGCCTGCTTAGCTAGCACAAAGCTGTCTCAACACAAGCAGTTAAGACAAGGGGGAAATAAAGAAATATACAGAATCTCCCACTCTAGAGTTTTCTTCTCATCTGTATTTAAAAGAACTATGTTTATGAACTTTATATATATATATATTTCTTTTTAGAAAACTGCAAAAACTTATGAAAAGATACTGAAATATTTAGGAGGAAGTCATGCATTAAAATACCCAAATTTGCTTATAGGAAGTAGTTTCTAATTCTATATAACACAGAAAATATTCATCTAATCACCTACGACATTACAATTTCATATATTTGAGGTAATAAAAGGGAATTAAGTCCCATGTTTTCCATACTAATTTGTATCTGCTTAAAAAAACAGATCAGGGAATTTGAATATTATCCATATTCAATGTGTGTTCCTTCTTAAATTGCTGTTTTTCCATATTCTAATTTTTATAATAATAAAGTCTATGTGCTCTAGTTCCCAAACATGAATAAAAAGTTTTGTTCAAGTACTTAAGGAAAGTTCTGAGACTGTAAAATGTCAAGCTCTCATGAAGAATGGTTTTTAAAGCAGAGGCAGGAATATCTAAAAGCTAAAACTTCTATGGAATTTAAAATACTGACATTTCCCAACCCTTATGCTCTCTCTCCAGTCAGGAAGAGACTTTTCTATGACAATGGAATTTCTTACAGATTCCTCCCTGGAAGAGGAGATGGAGAAGATCTCACCCTGGAAGTATCAGGTAGTCAGCACAAATGGCTTTTATAATGAGTACCATAAATAAACAGCCCCTATGCAAAACATCTCCACGTTCATTTTACATGGGACTATAAAATAATGCTCCCGATCTGTATCATTCCGAGTCCCATTGTTTAATCTCCTGTAAAAAATGATAATGCTTGTGGAATCTATCTTTAGAATACATTGTGATTATTATCTACATATTCTAGTCATCTCTTTTCCTTGCTGGTTTGTTTACTGTTGATGATAATGTTTGCATGTTATGGCTCCTGGGGGCTAATTCCAGGGTCTTTCACATGTTAGGTAAATGGTCTACCCTGAGTTTCATCCCCACTGAATTTTCTTCTGTTGACCTTTCTTACTACTTGTCAAACAATAATGCATGTTGATCATTAACTTTTCACAATTTCACTTGTAATATATAGAAACAAAAACATTATAAAATCTATATTGCAAAAATTCCACTACCCTGCTTTTGCTTATATGAGAGCATTCTTGGGCAATCAGGTGCAGAAATACAACAATAACTTTACTCCAAACTATATCCTGTGGGGACATGAGAGTTATGCTACTGTTGCTTCTAGAAGATTCTGTAGAATTTCAGAGTACCTGACAACTGTCCATCCCTCCTATAGTTCTAAGATGAGACTCCTCTGCCATGTCCAGTGGTAGGTATCACAACTTCATTGCAGAAAAAAAGTCTCTTCTCTCAGGATTTCAGACCCTTGCTGTATAACTGCACACACACACACACACACAGCAATGCAGGTGCAGTTTTCAGAATCTTTTCAGAGTAACAGAATGTGCAACTGCAATGCTGCTGGCTTCCACTTAGCAAAGCAAAGGTCAGGCATGTTTCCTTGATACAACTCAGATGTTGCCCATGATGAATACAGAGATTCTATGTAGCTTGATTATGAAAATTGTCTGCCTACAGAAATTCTCAGAAAAAAAGAACATTTTTAGTGAGTGTTTCCTGCATGGCAAAGGCTTATGATGATGCATTGTCAATTTTAAAACTGCGCATTTTGAAAAAGTGTTGACCACAAACACCGTGATGAAATACCGTTGGTAGTTCATTCTGCCTACACCGCAAAGTTTGGCATGGAGTAGCACATGCTTTTGGCTACATTTACATCTCTGATTAATATTTTTAAATGCAAGAAATAGACAATCATGGCATTTAAAGAAATGAACATTGATGCACACTGCTTCGGCTTGAGAAGAGAATAGGAGCAAATTTCAGCACACCACAATATGCATAAAAACAGGTCTGCAGGGATCTGCCTGAAGATTTGAAATGCGTGTTGTTCACAATTTTGTGTGCATCCACTACTCCTCCCGTTGTCATTAATGGGAATTGCTCAAGTGTACTTAGAACAAGTAGGCATTTTGATTATGTACTTGCACAGTCAAGCAATAAATTTACATACTCTCAACTCCAGTTTATTATTTTAATGCTAGGTCTTTTTTTTTTAAATCACTCATACATTTTATGTCAAATTGAAAGAAAAGTAGGTAATAGGGAGATATGATGCATTCAAGATACATTTTACTAAATGTTCCTATTTTCCTTAATCTCTTAGGCCAATCATATCTTAATTCCTCTTCAAACTAAATGGGGATCTAATGTCAAGAAGTAGAGGGAACAACCCCAAGATAACCCCAGTGATCCTCCACCAGTCCCTACTTTTCCAGTGTAACAGGTACTTCTTAGCATCCTGTGCAGCTTTCCTGGGCAGTTCACTCTCTGTGTGGGATCTGCCTTTTTTTTTTTTTTTTTTGCAAACTTACTCCTATATGGACAACTGATCTCCTAGACAAAGTGGTAGGAGGAGAATTCAACCAACGTAAAGGTCCAGCAGCTGTTGCTCATGAAACTTGGGAAACTGGGAGTCATGTTGACTAATGACCAATATCTCCAGTTGGAATCTATGAGAAACTTGGAGAAATTTTTACCAACACTACTTGTGTCAGAGTTTGGATTTTTTTTGTTGTTGTTGGTTTTGTTGTTGATATTATATGGATATTTGAAGAGTTCAGCAGGTTAAATATTAGCCACTAAAAAACTCAATTTCAGTGAAAAATAAGTATCAAAATTAGTTCCATCATCTATCTACCCAGAAAAATCAGTCTTTTTTCTTGTATAAATCTTAATCAGGAGGGAGGATGAAAAGAGAACTTGAGGTTAGTCACAATATACATAAAAATTTAAAAGTAAATTTTCTCTCAGATTCTCTGAGTACTGAGTAGTTCTGTTTCACATGAGCTGTGATGTTTGAGCTGTGGTTTGGTTTCAAGCATTTTCATAGCAGAAACAGAAGTAGGGATTGACTTCCAGGCAAGGCACTAGAGAGAGCTGGAGAAAAGGACTTCAGCGATAAATAACATTATTCAGGTCAATACATCTGAAGGGTGAAAAAATATGACCTTTGATTTGCATTCTGGAAAAAAATTTATGTAGTACCTTACAGACTTTTGGGTTCTCTATTTAAGTTCTCAAAATAAACACAAATAGCTAGTCTCTGATTGAAAAGAGTTCAGCTGCAGCATGGCTGGG
>JADRCD010199677.1:1543-18675 GCA_019843815.1 Montemys delectorum
ATGCTATACACATGCTGCTGGAGCCATGAGTCCCACCATGTGTACTCTTTAGTTGGAGTTTTAGTCCCTGGGAGCTCTGAGGGTACTAGTTAGTTCATGTTGTTGTTCATCCTAAGGGGCTGCAAACCCTTCAACTCCTTGGGTCCTTTCTCTAACTTCTTCATTGCAGACCCTGTACTCAGTCCAAAGGATGGCTGTGAGCCTCTACTTTTGTATTAGTCGGGCACTGTCAGAGCCTCTCAGGAGATAGCCATATCAGGCTCTTGTCATCCAGCATTTGCTGGCATCTACAATAGTGTCTAGATTTGATGATTGAATATGTGAAGGATTCTCAGGTGGAACAGTCTCTGAATTGTCCTTCCTTTAGTCTCTGTTCCATAGGTAGTCTCTACAACTTCTTCCACGGGCATTTAGTTCCCCCTTTTAAGAAGGAATAAAGTATCCACATTTTGGTCTTCCTTCTTGTTGAGTTTCTTGTGGTTTGTGGTTTGTACATTGTGTATTCCAGTTTAGACAGCATTTTTAACAAATGGTGCTGGCTCAACTGGTAGTTAGCATGCAAAAGAATACAAATTGATACATTCCTAGCTCCTTGTACAAAGCTCAAGTCCAAGTGGATCAAGGACTTCTACATAAAACCAGATACACTGAGACTAATAGAAAAGAAAGTGAGGGAAGAGCCTCTAGCACATAGGCACAGGGGGAAATTTCCTGAACAGAACACCAGCATATATAGCTTATGCTCTAAGATCAAGAATTGACAAATGGGATCTCATAAAGTTGCAAAGTTTCTGTAAGGCAAAAGACACTTTCAATAGGAAGAAAAGGCAACCAACAAATTGAGAAAAGATCTTTACCACTCCTATATTTGATAGAGGGCTAATATCCAATATATACAAAGAACTCAAGAAGTTAGACTCCAGAGAAAAAAATAGCCTTATTAAAAATTGGGGTAGAGAGCTAAACAAAGAATTCTCCACTGATGAATACCAAATGGCTGAGAAGCACCTAAAGAAATGTTCAACATCATTAGTCATCAGGGAAATGCAAATCAAAACAACTCTGAGATTCCACCTCACACCAGTCAGAATGGCTAGGATAAAAAAAACTCAGGTGACAACAGATGCTGGAGAAGTTTTGGAGAAAGAGGAACACTCCTTCATTGCTGGTGGGACTGTAAGCTGGGACAACCACTCTGGAAATCAGTTTGGTGGTTCTTCTGGAAATTGGACATAGTATTACCATAGTACCCAGCTATACCACTCCTGGGCATATACTCAGAAGATGCTCCAACGTGTAATAAGGACACATGCTCCACTATGTTCATAACAGCCTTATTTATAATAGCCAGAAACAGAAAACAACCCAGATATCCCTCAACAGAGTAATGGACACAGAAAATGTGGTATATCTACACAATGGAGTGCTACTCGGCTATTAAAAACAATGAATTTATGAAATTCTCGGGGAAATGGATGGATTTGGAGAATATCATCCTGAGTGAGGTAACCCAATCACAAAAGAACACACATGGTATGAATTCTCTGATAAGTAGATATTAACCCAGAAGATCAGAATAGACAAAGAATTAATTTTAAGTGTCAAACATTATTGAGTTTCAAAGAGAAGGTTAGTTGTGTCTGACCTGAATGCATGTATCATAGATGCTTGGAAGTCACAGACAGGTAGTACTCTACAACCTGGACTTAAGGCCAACATGGGCAGCAACAAGATGAGGTTATATCTATAAAGGGAGTGAAATATGTACATACACACACACACACACACACACACACACACACACACACACACTAAACCTTTAAATTGTAAGCCAGATCTACTTAAATGTTTTCCTTTAGAAGAGTTCGATGATCATGGTGTCTCTTCATAGCAATAGATGAATTCTGTCAGGATGAATTGGCAGAGCTTGATCCAGGCACTAATGGGGAGACTGTTATTTTTATTTTTATTTTTATTTATTTATTTTTGAGCTTGTTATATATACACATGTATTTTGTTGGGTCACAGGGCATAGGTGGTGCTGTACAGAGCTGGTATAGGCGTGGGGCTGAACGCCACAGAGATAGACAGACAGAGACTGAGTCCATCCAGCAGGGCAGGCCAGGCAGCATCCTGGGGCCTGTAACACTTGGTTGGTGGGCAAGAGTCATCTGGGAGTCTGGTCCAGGACAGGTAGTCCCCAGACAACTTGGAAGCTCCTTGGTCCAATCCGATTGAGGTCTCCTTGCTGCTTTTACATGAAATACATTCAGTTACTTATTGTAGGTTTTTTTGGGGGGAATGTGGTTATTTTGTTTTCTTCATATCACTGATTTTAAATAAACTGCTTATGTATTCTCCAAATAAAACCCACTGATGTTATTTTGCAAAAAAAGCTATAGCAATAAGTGACTCTGAATGTTTCAGTATCCACAGATCTCTGAACTTTTAGCAAGGAAGCATATTCTCCCAGTAGATGATAATTAATATGAATATTCTGACTGACAATATTCAAATATGGAGAGACTTGGTGGTTCTCAGCCTGGATAGAATGTGATGTCTTTATCACATGCTTATCCTCAAAACTCAGAGACCTATGTGCATGAGAAGAAAAAAAGATGGCACGTGTCACCAGAGGTGGATGGCTCTTAGGTGTCAGTGTAATCCAAAATCACCAGGACTAATACTTCATCGTCCCTTACTTCTTATATTATTTTAAAGAGTAAATAAAACAAAATTATCCCTTAAAATAATCTATATGTTTAAACTTAAGTGAATCAAACTAATGAAGTTCATTGTATTGTTTCTTAAACATAGTTTTAATTTTTAAAATTACTAAAGTCATTTTTGCTGTTTACAAGAGAGTGTACAGCTGTTATGAAGGAAAGTATATGAGACATGAAAGTGTTGTGATTGATTATTACTTTGGTTTGTTTTCATCCACATAATCCATGGAGGGATGCAGTCAGGAGGGCACACTGAAGTGCCCAGTCAAGTTCCGCTTGCTTCTCTTTTAAAATATTTGCCATTTCCATAATGATTGGAAGAATAATTGTGTTCCATATAGGTACAATTTGAAAACCAAGCTCCTTCAGCCTTCAGGCAAATTCTTATTACTGCAATGTGAATTCCAAGTCACAGAAATAACCCTAAAAGTTAAGCCTTTCCAAATCAATTGAAAAGTATGATAAGGTAGATAATGTTGGTCATGGTAAAGTTAATGAATTTATGAGTAAGTTCACACACACACACATACACACACACATACACACATATACACACACACCAATATAAAAACTGTAGCACACTTAGCATGCTTTTTCAAATACACATTTAAATCACAGAAGTTGTGACAGGACACAGGAGAGGAGTGAAGATGAACTCCCCACCTCTATGACCTGTGAGCCAAAAGTTAGCTTCCAAAAAGAGCTTTCTATAAGTGTAGCCCCTGGTAGGTCACCATGCTTTGCTTGATGGCCACACATTTGAACATACATGTGCAGCATATATTGGATCTAATTTTTGAAAAGAGAGTACAAAGATGGGTGGTTAGAGTAGGGGAGAGTGAGTCTGGAAGGAGTAGGGGATGAATAAATATGATCAAAATATAATTGTGCAAACTTCTCAGAAAATCAAAATTGAGAATAAAATAACATCTAACACAAAGTTGAAAAAAATCTTCTCTATGTTTTTTCAAAAAGCTAAGTTTTATTGCAAGGTGTAGATTTATACATTAAAAATGTAAAGACCTTATCAAAATTGTCTATTTAGTAATTTATAATCATGGAGCAGCTTTAAATATTTCAGCACTAAGTTAATTGGCAGTTTTCCATTTCCAAGGCAGGGGGAATTGAGTACTGCTAGGAGAGCACATGATAGCAATAGAACACCTTTTCCCACAGGAAAATGCAAATTTTCTTCAACAGAAAAGACTTTTTACTAAACACAAGAAATGGAATTTTTTATGAAACCTCTGTATTTTCAAAGGAGAAAAGCACTTTTTTTTTAAAAAAAAAATCACTTTTGAGCATCTGTATCCAATACATCAGTTTTTTTTAGACAGTATTTAGAATGTTTGCATGAAAATTTACTTTAGAAATTGAAGGATCTAAATTGCTCCTTTCTAAGTATAATACGCAGTAAGGAACGTTAGAAGGACATAAACTTACTGTTGCATTTTATTCTTGTTTTCCATAAGCATACTATTTAGATATTGAGAGGACATTGGATGTGCCACTCTCCTAGAACCCGGACAATCAGAGGTGCAGACATGAAGGAAGACAAGGGCTCTCAGGGGACAGAAGCACTGCACTCCTGAAACATGAGCTGAAAAAAAAAAAAAAAAGATTTATATCACAAATTTCTCTGGAACTCTTTTATTCTATTAAAATATATGAAGTTATTTCCTATTACATAATTAGTTCTATTAATTATAACTGTGATGCTTTCAGGACTGTTTTATAGGAAAAGTTATTTTGAAGTTCTTAGAACTACAGTTCCATTTGAATCTGTTAGGTCATAAACACTCTAATCTAGTAAATTTCCATTACCTTTGAAGACTATGTTTCTCTGCTATCAGCAGTGAATGTCTGTGTATGTGTGTACATAATGATATACTATATATTAATGCTATATATTGTTACAGAAGAGCTGCACATTTCTTGAGTGGCTACCTCCCCTTTCAGAAAAATGGTTACATCATTTTCTTCCTCTTTGGAATGTGGGCTGCACTTAAGGTTTCACCTGTAAGGGATAAAGCATGTAAAGTGAGGTGTGAAACTTGATGATGGCAACTTCTAGAAAACGTTTGCTTTGCCAGGTTGCTGACCTGCATGCTGTCAGTGATGGGTTGTATGGGTATCATTGTGGAATGCGATGAGTGTTGACAATTTGTTCTGTGGCCTTCCTCTCTAAATAGTCTCTCAACCAAAGCCCAATCATGAGAAAATCCCTAAACAAATTCAAGCAAAAGAAATTTTACAAAAAAACCTAAATAGTATCCCTTAGATTTCCACAGTTCTTAAGTAAAAGGAATTCACATGAATGCTCTCAATTGAGAAAAACCTGAAGAGAAAGGAATACGGAATATCTGTTTGGAAAGAACTTTTAGAAAGAGAAAAAAATATCAAGGAAAACCTAGTTATATAAGAAAAGACTTGAATTTCATCAATTACAAAGCTAATAGTAACTTAATAATTATACTATATAGAACATAGTTATATGGTACCACAAAATGTCAACACAGGAGAAAGGTTCGGAGCATAAACGGACTCTGATCCTCACAATATATTAAACTCAAAAGTTATTTTTAAAAAATTGGCCTGAATTTTTACCATTTGAGTTCCTATTTCTAGTAATGATGCTTTCCAAGTGTTGATGAGGCTATATCCTGACAAACTTGCTACATCAATGATATGATAAATTCAGATATTATAAATTCCAACCTGCTAAAACTATAGTTTATCTCAGTGCAGACTTGCATAAACATGATTTGAAAATCATCCAGCACAAAGCCTATTTTTAAATAAAATATTGATTGTCACACATGGTGGGCCTGGGAGAGATTGCAGGTCTCTGTTGCCCATCATTATGACAGAAACTCAAAACACAACATACCATTAGCCCAAAAAATAAATCAAAATCCAAAATGTCATTTTTACTGAATATCTCCCTTGCATCATGCAAATTCACGGTTAAAAATTGAGCAATCATAAATTAAGGACTCTGTATCCCTTTGTGTAGGTTCTCATTGGTTGTCATATTTCATCTCTTGAAGGATTTCTTTACTATATTTATAGTCTCAATGAGCTAGTGATTCATTCTTTTGCTTATTATTTAGATGTTTAAGAGTGACTTTTTATGTTGTTTAAAATGATTTTCACTAGGTTAGTATTTCCACATCCTTTCTGATTATTTGTTTACTAAACCTGGATTTTTCTGTTACCAGCTGTCCTTCTCCCTTTACCTCCTGAGTGCTGGAATTACAAATGCATATCACTATGGTGCGTGTATACAGGATTCGCAAGGCTCTGGTCTAGATGGAGTGGCCAAAGAATTGCAGCTCTCAGGGAAGCCGCGGTAAGGCTGACTGCTGGGCCTCTTCTGAGGCTGTGCTGCACCACGACCAGTTGCAGGCAACAGGATGCAGCAAGTGGCTAGAGGCCAAGGAGGGGCCACTGAGCAGGAAGTGGCTGCAGTAGATTCGAGCACCCAGCTGGTTGGGTTAGTTCGAGGTCCAGCTAGGAAAGTTTCTGGAGAGAGTACTCTTCCCCGGAGTGGGAGTGTTACAGCTCAAGAAGACAAGCACTCTCAGATGATCTTTGGTGAAATAACTCGTGTCCTTTTTTATTTCTTCTTGTGGATAGGACCTTGTAAACATTTGGGGTTAGGTTGAAATCTAAAGGCAGATGCTTTCTATTGGCTTGGTCTGAGATATTAGGGATGCCTCATCTGCATGTGGAAGGACTTCAGATGTTGTCTCTATGTGGCTGATTAGCATAGTCCTCTCAATGAGATGTCATGGCCACATATTCCAGTACAGGAACCTGGTCGAGAGTAGGTTTTAAACACCTACCATTCTCACTTAAGAGAATTGCTGTGGTTCTTGAATTTGCTCAATCTTACCAGGTTTTCTGTCTGGTGGCACAGTACACTGCCCCATAGTCTGTTCAGCCTCCGTACTTCCAACTTGTGGTTTCAGTATTCTCTGATTTATACCATATTTTCATCTCAGGGTGATATTCTCCAGATTTATCCATTCCCCTAAGAATTTCATAAATTCATTGTTTTTAATAGCTGAGTAGTACTCCACTGTGTAGATGTACCACATTTTCTGTATCCATTCCTCTGTTGAGGGACATCTGGGTTGTTTCCAGTTTCTGGCTATTATAAATAAGGCTGCTATGAACATGGTGGAGCATGTGTCCTTATTACATGTTGGAGCATCTTCTGGGTATATGCCTAGGAGTGGTACAGCTGGGTCCTCCGGTAGAACTATGTCCAATTTCCGGAGGAACCACCAAACTGATTTCCAGAATGGTTGTACCAGCTTGCAGTCCCACCAGCAATGAAGGAGTGTTCCTCTTTCTCCACAACCTCTCCAGCATCTGCTGTCACCTGAGTTTTTGATCCTAGTCCTTCTGACTGGTGTGAGGTGGAATCTTAGAGTTGTTTTGATTTGCATTTCCCTGATGACTAAGGATGTAGAACACAGAAATGTCCTTTTTGTCCCTAATCTCTCCAGAACTCTTATCATGAAGAGCTGTTGGATTTTGTCAAAGGCCTTTTCTGCATCTAATGAGCTCATCGTGTGTTGTTGTTTTTTTCTTTCTTGTTTGTTTATATTCAGTATTACAATTTGTGATTTTCACATGTTGAAACATCCCTGCATCTCTGGGATTAAATGCATTTCTGAAATGAAGTGTACTCAATCACACTGAAAGATATTTTTAATGTTTTAATGTGCTCTTAGATTTGGCTTGCAAGTATTTTAACATTGATGTTCGAAAGAGAAATTAGTCTGAAATTTGTTCTTGTGTCTTTGTGTGATTTGGTATCAGGTACTATGACCTCATAGAAGGAATCGAAAAACACTCCTTCTTTCCTCTTCCTATTTTATGGAATAATTTGAGGACTATTGGCATTATCTCTCCTTTGAAAGTCTGAAAGAATTCTGTGCTAAAAGAATCTGGCCATGGAAATTTTTTGGTTGGACAACTTTTAATTACTGCTTCTATTTCACTAGGAATTAGGTTATAGCTATATTTAAATTGCTTATTTGATCTTGATTTGACTTTAGTAAATGGTGCCTATAAGAAAATTATCCATGTCTTTTAGATTTTCCAATTTGGTGTAATACAAGTTTCTAAAGGATGTTCTTATGATCGCCTAAATTTCCTCAGTGTCTGTTGTGAGTTCTTTTTTTTTTTTTTTCATTTCTGATTTTCTTAATTTCATTATTCTCTCTCTCTTTTAGTTATTTAGATAAGAGTTTGTCTATCTTATTGACTTTCTTAAAGTACCAACTAATTGTTTCATTAATTTTTTTGTTCTCTTTGATTCTATTTTATTCATTTCAGCCCCGAGTTGATTATTTCTTGCTATCTACTCCTTTTGGGTGTGATTTCTTTCTTTTGTTATAGAGCAGTGGTTCTAGGCCTACCTAAGTCTGCAACCCATTAATACAGTTAGTTCCTCATGATGTGGTAAGCCCCAATCAAAATTATTTTATTTCTAATATATAACTAAAATACTGCCACTGTTGTGACTTTTAATATAAATATCTGATGTGCTGGCTATCTAATATGTGATTTCCCAAAGTCATTCCTAGGCACAGGTTGAGAACCACTATTATAGAGCTTTCAGGTGTGCTAATGAGTTGCTACTTGGGATCTTTACAGGTTTTTCTTGTTGTTGTTTGTTTTTTAAATAAATTTGCCTCTCAAAACTGCTTTCATTGTGTTTCATAAGTTTGGGTATGTTGTATGTTAGTTTTCATTGAATTCTAGATAGTCTTCATTTTTTTATTTCGGTTTGAACCACTTTTAATTCACTAGAGAGTTGTTTAGTTTCCATGAGTTTGTAAACTTTCTGTGCCCCTCCCCCCTCTTTGGTTGTTGTTGATAGACATCTTTAATCTGTGGTGATGTGATAAACTTCTGGGAGGTATTTCATTTTTCCTGTATCTGTTGAAACTTGGCTTATGTTTGAGTATGTGGTCAATTTTGGAGAAACTTTCATAAGGTTCAGAAAAAAGTCATTCTTGGATAAAATGGACTGTTGGTATCTGTTAGGTCCATAAGCTTTATAATGCCAGTGACCTTTAAAATTGCTCTGTTCAACTTTTGTCCAGATGGCTTATCTATCAATAAAAGTAGGGTATTAAACTCTCCAACTATCAGTGCGCTGTGGGGTCTGTATGTGATCTAAGCTGTAGCAGCATTTCTATAAAGTATTTGGGTGCCATTGTGTTTAGGAAATATATGTAAACAAGTGGGTTTTTCCATAGGTTAATACTGTACTATTAATCTTTCCCTGCCTGATTAGTTTTGGTTTGTCTATTTTGTTAAATATTAAACTGGCTACACAAGCTTTATTCTTTATTTCTTGGCATATCTTTTTCCAATCCTTTACTCTAAGAGAGTGCCTGTCTTTGATATTGAAGTGTATTTCTTGCATGCAGCCAAACTTTGGGTCCTGGTTTGGAATCCATTCTGTTAGTCTTGTGTCCTTTTTATTGGGGAATTGAGGTCACTGATACTGAGAGATATCAATGAACAATGGTCATTGATACTAGTTATTTAGTTATTGGTGGTGGTGGTGGTGATGATATGTAAGAGTGTGTGTGTGTGTGTGTGTGTGTGTGTGTGTGTGTGTCGCTTTCTTTGATATTGGTGGTCTGAAATTATTTATTTCCTTCGTTTTCATAGGCCTGTTAACCTCCTTAGGGTGGAGTTTTCCTGCTAGCACCTTGTGTAAGGCTGAATTTGTAGATAAATCTTACTTAAATTTGGTTTTATTATCAAATATATCATTTTGTCCATCTATGATGATTGAAAGTTTTGCTAGTTATAGCAGGCTTTGCTGGCATCTGTGGCCTTTTAGGGTCTACATTATACAGGCCCTTCTAGCCTTTTAAGTCTTCATTGAGAAGTTAGTTATAATTAGAATAAGTATGCCATTATGTGTTACTTAGTCTTTTTTTCTTTGCAACAATTAATATTCTTTCATTGTTCTACACTTTTAGCTAGGCTGGAGAGATGGCTCAATGGTTCTTTTGATTAGTATGTGGGCAGGGGTCTTTCTTTTCTGGTCTAGTCTATTTTGTGTTCTGTATCCTTCTTGAACCCTTATGGGTTTTTCCTTCTTTAGGTTATGAAAATTTTGTTCTGTGATTTTGTTGAAAATATTTTCTAGACCTTTGAGCTGGGTTTCTTCTACCTCCTCTATTTCTACTATTCTTATATTAGGTCTTTTCATAGTGTCCTACATTTCTTGAATATTTTGTGCCAGGAGATTGTTAGATTTAACTAATGTACACATTTTTATCATGTCTTTGAAGCCCGATATTCTTTCTTTCATCTCTTATATTCTAATGGTGAAGCTTGCCTCTGTAGTTCTTGTTTGAATGCCCAAATTTTTTATTTAAAGAATATCCTCAGTTTGTGTTTTCTTCATTGATTCTATGTCTATCTTTAGGTCTTGAACAGTTTAATTAATTTCCTTTCCACTGATTTGTGTGTGTGTGTGTGTGTTTTGGATTTCCTTGAGGGATTTATTAATTTCCCCAGTTTGTGGTTTCTTAGAGTTCTTTCTTTTTTTTATTAGTCATTCCATTCATTTACATCTCAAATTTAGTAGTCATAATTATTTCCTCTTTAAGATTCTCTATCATATTCATATGGACTGTTTCAAAGTCTTTTTCATGGTTTTCAATTATTTTGTAATTTTTAGCATCTGCTCAGGTAGGCTTGATGTGCTTCAGTGGAGATTTATTGTCCTAGAAGTTATTGGTTCTGTTTTTATGTTTATGTCTAGGCATCTGAGAATGGGATGTTTCTAGGCCTAGGTGACAATATCAAGTTTTAACTCTCCTGGGTGACTATTTTGACCCTTGGTTTCTATTCCACACTGGACTTTAGGAGAAGGTAGTGGCTGTGTACTGCCTGATAGGAAATTTTCTGCGAACCTATTTCCCTGTCTTGATTAGCTTGTGTGTTCCCTGCTGGCATTGCAGGTTCAGATAATGTGATCAGTTGGGGGGAGAATGATTGGGGAGAAGATCTTTGTGATCCATTGAATTTTGAACCAGAGAGGAAAGAAAGACCACAGTAGAGTTTCAGAGCTGCTGCAGAGCTGAATATGAGACTAGGGGGATTTGATCTGAAGGAACAGAAAGGTATGGCTCCATGTCAGCCTACTTGTTTCCTTGTCAGGAGTTGCCCTTGAGTTAGAATAGGTGCTTGCTGGGGTTAGAGGCTGGGACAAAGCAATGAGTTGAGGAGAAAGGTTAGAAGGCCAAGATCTGTGGGATCCACTGGGAGAAAGACAGCAAAGGCTGCCACAGGTGTTCTGCTGCAGAGCTAGAGTTGAAACAGGGAGGTTGGGTATAGGGAAATGCAAGAAGACATGGTATGTAGTCAGCTTACCTGGTTTTCTGCCAGGCATGGATGATGGGCTAGAAAGTGGTCCCTGCTGAAGCTGGGGGTGAGATATGATGAGGAGTTTGGTGGAGGGGGTTTCTGGCATCTACAGGGAGTGGGCAGCATTCAACTGGTGTTGTGTTACCAAGGTAGAGTTGAGACTGAAGAATTGGATTTGAAGGGGAGGAAGGAGTAGTGAAGGTCTTCTGTTGGCTTACCAGTTTTTCTGGCCTGCTCAGAAGGTATGTTTCCAGTGAATGCTTGATGGTGTAGGAGGCTGGATTAATGTGATGATATAGAGAAGGTAAAGAGAAGGTCTTTGTGATCCTTTGATTATGGTGTCAGAGAGGATAAGAAACCACAACAGGTTTTCTGCCACTGAGCTGCTGGAGGTGAGTCCAAGGGTGTTTGATGTAGAGAAATAGAAGGAGAAGTGTGGACCTGACACCAGCCTACTTATGTCCAGACTGTCACTTCTATGGTAAAACCCTTTCTTCTCCCAGTTTGCTTTTGATCATTTTATTTTCACAGCAATAGACAGCACAATACAGTATTTATTCAAAGCGGACTATTAATGTTTTGAGACCTATCTGTGTAGTGAACTGAAGTCAAGTAACCCTGCAGAACCCACACAATGGCCTCATTTGGATAAAGAATCCTCACAAATGCAATTAACTTAAGGATTTCAAGATGAGATCATCCTGGATTATTTAAGTAGTTCTTAAATCCAGTGAAAATCAAAAGATTCTTTGAGACACACAGAGAAACAGAATATGAAAGACAGAGGTGGAGTTGAAGTTACTCATTCAGATGCCTACCTACACTTCTGAGAACTGAAAGATACAAGAGAGGAGCCTCCCCTTGAAATTCCACAAGGGACATAGATTTGCTGGTTTCTCGATTTAGATCTTCTTGGTTTTAGAAATATGTAAGAAGTATTCATCTTCTAGAAATCTAAAACTTGCAGTAATTTTAATTAAAGCCCAGTGAAACTAATAAAATACATGTATGACTAATCAGGTTTGAAGCATTTTAACTACTATTTCCTGAAATTGTTTTTATTCCTCCTTTATCCTTTGTCCTGTGGGACTGTACTACAACAACTTTACACAAATTTCCCAAATGCTATTTATCTCAGTATTCTTTTCTTTCTCCTTGTCTACCTTATTGTCCTCTTCTTCATCTTTGCCCTTCTCTGTATCCTCTTTCCCCCCACCTCCTCTGTATTAGACACAACAATGGTCACAGCAACAATTACTTAGGCCTATCAGGTTGGATGGAGGGCAGGTTTATTTTCACATAGGATCAGAGGTTCCATATTACTGTCTCTTATAAGTCTCACCTTTTAGGGTCTTTGACAGCATAAGACACAATGGTAGAATCAGATGGTAGAATAAAAAAAGGAGTGAAATGTGGCATGAAAGAGGTGAGATACTCCTAATGGGTACTACATTCAATAAGAGTCTGCCTCCCAAAGTTGGGAAGTTAGTGACCTCATTTGTTTGGGAGGGGGGAGGCAAAAAGGGTTTGTTCTTGTTTTTGTTTGTTTGTTTGTTTGTTTGTTTGTTTTGGAGGGGAAAATGGGAAAGGGAAAATGTACATGTAAATAAAGAAAATACCTAATTAAAAAAAAAAAAGGGGGGAACCAAACACACACAGAAGGAGTGGCAGAGATTAACTATGGAGCAGAGACTGAAGGAAGGACAAGCATATAGCTATCTCCTGAGAGGCTCTTACAATACCTGACTAATACAGATGTAGAGGCTCACAACCATTCATTGAACTGAGTACACTGTCCCCAATGAAGGAGTTAGAGAAAGGTTCTATGGAGCTGAAGGGTTTGCAGCCCCTTAGGACGAACAACAATTACTAACTAGTACCCTCAGAGCTCCCAGGGACCCAACCACCAATCAAGGACTATACAGGGTGGGACTGAATGTTCTGGCATCATGTGTATAGTAGAGGATTGCAAATTCGATCATCAGTAGGAGGAAAGGACCTCGGCCTTGTGAAGGTTCTGTGCCCCAGTGTAGGGGAATGCCAGGGCCAATAAGTGGGAGAGGGTGGGGTGTCAGGCATGGGGAGGGGGGAGGCATAAGGAGTTTGTTCTTGTTTTTTTTGTTTGTTTGTTTGTTTTTTGGAGGGGAACCTGGGAAAGGGAAAATTTACATGTAAATAAAGAAAATATCTAATAAAAAAAACCAACAACAATCAAAAAAAATTTAAAAAAAAATTTAAATTTAAAAAAAAATTCTTAAGACTTTTGTATCATTTCTGAGACTATTGATGGAGTCTTCAAAATTTCATGATGATTATGTAGTTCTATGCCTTGCATTGTGATCATTTTAATTATATTCCAGATGTTATGCATTTTGTGTTGTAGGTGATGTTTTTATTTGCACTAATATATTGTCTTTGGAATTTGTTTTTGTAGGAAATAAGTTGACCTGGAAGTAGTACGATGTGTTTGTGTCCTGTTTTTCAGTTTACATATGCAGGAGCCAGGTAGCTCTTTGCATTAACTTTTTTTATGAGATTGAAACAATACTATTGTTGGGACTGGAATCAGTTTTCTGCACTGTGCAGCAGTCCTCCAGACTTTCCATTGGAAGAGCTTCAGCTACAGTTCTTTTTAGAAATTGCCAAGCTCTGGTCAAACCTCTGCTCCACACCCTCAGAAATTCTCTGAGTTGTTGGTAGTTCTCTTCTGCAGCCCTTCCATGTCTCTATTCCTCATTACAAACTTGTTTCCATGGGTTCTCCTGAATTGTGTACTTTCATTTAAGAATGGCAACCCCCTTTCCTATTCATTGGTCTGAAATTTCCTTTAGTCAGTAGTAAACTGCATCATCTATTTCCTTCCTTTTTTGCTTTCTTTCTTGGGGAATATCCAGTGTGTGTGTGTGTGTGTGTGTGTGTGTGTGTGTGTGTGTGTGTGTGTGTATGTGTGTGTGTGTGTGTGATGTCTTTAGTGTTCCTGATTCTGTTTTGTCCAGATGCTTTGTGGGGTGAAATAATAAACCAAATTTCATTATATATTATTCTAAATTGATCAGATTAAGCATTTCTTCTTTTGTTAATTGGATATTTTATTTTTTACATTTCAAATGTTATCCCTTTTCCTGGTTTCCCCTCTGGAAAATCCCTATCCCATCCTCCCTCCCTCTGATTCTGTGAGGATGCTGACCCACTTCTGCCTCCCAGTCCTGGAATTCCCTTACACTGGGGCATCCAGCTTCCCAGGACCAAGGGCATCTCCCATTGATGTCCAGCAAGGCTACATATGCAGCTGGAGCCATGGGACCCTCCATGTGACTCTTTGGTTGGTGGTTTAGTTCTGTACTGGCTAGTTTTGAGTGTCAACTTGACACAGGCTGGAGTTATCACAGAGAAGTGAACTTCAGTTGGGGAAATGCCTCCATGAAATCCAGCTGTGGGACATTTTCTCAATTAGTGATCAAAGGGGTGGTGCCATCTCTGGGCTGGAAGTCTTGAGTTCTATAAGAGAGCGGGCTGAGCAAGCCAGGAGAAGCAAACAAGCCAGTAAGGAACATCCCTCCATGGCATCTGCATCAGCTCCTGCTTCCTGACCTGCTTGAGTTCCAGTCCTGACTTCCTCTGGTGATCAACAGCCATGTGGAAGTAAGCTCAATAAACCCTTTCCTCCCCAACTTGCTTCATGGTCATGATGTTTGTGCAAGAATAGAAACCCTGACTAAGACAAGTTCCTAGGAGCTCTGGTGGGGTCTGGTTGATTGATATTGTTGTTCTTCCTATGGGTTGCAAACCCCTTCTGCTCCTTCAGGCCCTTCTCTAACTCCTCTATTAGGGACCCTGTGCTCAGTCCAAAGGTTGGCTGTGAGCATCCTCCTCTGTATTTGCCAGGCTCTGGCAGAGCCTCTCAGGAGACAGCTATATCAGGATCCTGTCAGCAAGCATTTCTTGGCATCTGTGTTAGTACCTGGGTTTGGTGTCTGTATTTGGGATGGATCCCAGGTGGGGCAGTCTCTACATGGCCTTTCCTTCAGTCTCTGCTCCACATTTTGTCTCTGTATTTCCTCCTGTGAGTAGAGTTCTACCTGAGGACCTAGCTATGCCACTCCAAGGCATATACATAAAAGATGCTCCAACATACAAGGACATGCCCCACTATGTTCATAGCTGCCATATTTATAATAGCAAGAAGCTGGAAAGAACCCAGATGCCCCTCAACAGAGGAATGGATACAAAAAAATGTGGTACATTTACACAATGGAATACCACTTAGCTATTAAAAACAATGAATTCATGAAATTCTTAGGCAAATGGATGGAACTAGAAACTATCATCCTAAGTGAGTCACAAAAGAACACACATGGTATTCACTCATTGATAAGTGGATATTAGTCTAAACACTTGGAATGCCCAAGATACAATTCCCAGACCACATGAAGCTCAAGAAGAAGGAAGACCAAAGTGTGTACAGGAAAACAAAATAAACATTTCTTTTTGCTATGGGAGGAGGCCAGGACTTCCAGTGGAGGGGTAAGAACACCAACCCACCTACAAAACCTTCAACCCAAATTTTTCCTGTCTGCAAGAAGTATAGCGACAAAGATGAAGCAAAGACTGAGGGAGTAACCAAACAGTGACTGGCTCACCTCGAGACACATCCCATGGGCAAGAACCCATCATTGACACAATTAATGATATTCTGTTATTCGAGAAGACAGACCCTATCGTAATTGTTCTCTTAGAGGCTCCATCTGGAAGCTGACTGAAACTGATGCAGAGAACACAGTCAAATATTAGATGGAGCTCAAAGAGTCTTGTGGAAGTGTTGGAGGAAGTAATGAAGGACCCAAAGGAGATAGAGACTCCACAGGAAGACCAACAGAGTTAAATAACCTGGATCCTTGGGGGCTTCCAGAGACTAAAGCAACAACCAAAAAGCATACATGGAATGGACCTAGCCCCCACCACTACACATATGTAGCAGAAGTGCAGGTTGGTCCTCATGTGTGTCCCTTAAACAACAGTAGTGGGGGCTGTACCTGAGCCTGTTGCCCACCTGTGGATCCTGTTCTTATACTGGTCTGCCTTTCTGACCTCAGTGGAAGAGGATGTCCTTAAGTGACTTAATGTGAAGGGGGTAGGGTGGGGGTCTTATCCAGAGGGACCTCCCCCTTCTCAGAAGAAGAGAAAAGTGGGAGATTGGGAAGGGGACTGTGATGGAGGTAGTGGAATGAAATAGAGCTGTGATCAGGATATAAAGTGAATGAATGAATAGATAGATAGGTAGATAGATAGATAGATAGATAGATAGATAGATAGATAGATAGATAGATAGATAGATAGATAGACAGACAGATAGACAGATAGATAGACAGATAGATAGATAGATGATTCATTATTTAAAAAAAATTCTCCTTGGTTTTTTATGCATGTTTGACATGTATAGGAAAATATACAGTCAATAATGAGCTGGATTGATCCAAATGTAAACTCCACAGATAGAAAGAAAAGCAGCATATTAATTTGGCACTCTAAATTTGGAGTTTAAATTTAATTTATATTGAGCTATTTTTTCTATTGCCCTAACTCATGATATTTCTGAGATTTCAGAAGAAAAGCTTGTAGTTTTACCAACCCTCTCTAATTTGTTAGGCATGAACTTTAAAATTATTTTCTCCACTTCTGATATCTGTCATGCTGGCATGTTGACCCATGCTCTAAACTGTTGCTTTCTTCTGTGTTCTGTGGAGTGTAACCAGAACTTTCCGCTTTGAAGCCAGCTAATCAAATAAAACTTAATGCAGGTTAGGGTACTTCAGGATCTGTGACTTTGTCAGACATTCTTCTCAATTTTACCTTCTCTTACAAAATTCTTTCATTATCGTTTTTTTTTTTTTTTTTTTTTTTTTCCCTTTCCTTCTAAACAGATGTTTATGTCTTAGTTTTTTTTATTTTATTTTTTTTTTTTTTTTTTTACTACAAAAAAAATCGATTTTT
>JADRCD010199677.1:18775-31461 GCA_019843815.1 Montemys delectorum
TTTTTTTTTTTTTTTTTTTTTTTCTCCTCTGTCCAGAAAGACAGCTGTTCAGGCATAGGTCATCTGCATTTG
Source organism: Montemys delectorum (assembly GCA_019843815.1). Lineage (NCBI taxonomy): Eukaryota > Metazoa > Chordata > Mammalia > Rodentia > Muridae > Montemys > Montemys delectorum. Next base: position 18,848 of record JADRCD010199677.1, read on the forward strand.
AGGATCTTATTGTTGTTTTCCAGCAGAAAATCTGGTCTATTTGAGACCAACTTATTAACCATACTTTCACTCCTTCAAGGACTATACTTATCCTTGTTTGTGGCTTTTTATTTAGTAGCCTTCAACTACAGGTCTTTTATATTCTTTACCACTTTAATCATTGATATTGACAGATTTGGTCGCTAGACTTCTGTAGTTTATTTGTAGAGTTTGTTTTTTGTTTTTTTGTTGTTTTTTTTGTTTTGTTTTGTTTTTTTTAGAAAAGAAAATGAAAAGCTCAAGCCAGTGCTTGGACATTATTCAAACCAATTAAATTAGAATATTTGAAATACAATGTCTAAAAATTGTTCTTATTTTGGGCTTGTACCACAGTAAGAGCCAAGATTTTAAGCTCTACTAAATACAAAACAAACAAAAAGACTTTATATATTTATGTTCATTTAGGAAAATACCAGTAGTGTTGTATTATTTTGAAGTATACAGTTAATATGTTTGGAGTTATTTAAAATTTATATTGAGAAAAATGTATTTTCACTATTGCTGTAGATGAGCATCTACATAAGACTCTTAAATTGATTGTTGTTTTATATCAAACAACTTTTATAATACTTATTTTTATTGTTGTAATATTTTATAAATTTTAAGGAATATGACAAAAATATTGTAGGTATTGAAGGGGGAGTCTGTGGGAGGAGTGGGGTACATAAGGGAAACAAGAATGTGATTTAATTCTATTTACTTAAAATTTGTTTTTAAATATTAACAAATTCAGACAAATTGAAATGATGTAACTTTTCTCATCATAATCCCATAAAAGTTTTAAAAAAAAAAAAGAAAAGAAGTGCACCTGGGGGTGGGGGGAAATATGATTTTGTATCAAATTTTGGGGTTGTTATTAAAGTAAATTTCTTAGGATCTAAAAAAAATGTAATTCACCAATAAAGGCCTCACAAAGGAAAAAAAAAAAAAAAGAATATTTGCAAGTGATGTCCAGACTCTTACACATCAATTTTACACATCTTTTTTTTAAATGATTCAAAGATGTATAGAAGCTGCTCTAGAGTGACTAATATTGACAGCTGCTGTGGTCTTGTTAATTCAAATTGTAATACCTACTGTTCAGGCATTTGTGAGTTTTATTTTTAAAACCTTACTGGGCCATTATGTAACTCCTAGTTTGTAAAACATCATGAATTCTTGCCGCATAGTTTCTTTCTTTACTACTGAGCCCTGAAGACCCAGTGACAATCTCTATAGAAGCTCATCTCCTTTATTAAATGAGCTAACACTGGCTGAAAAACACATCAGTAACTGTAGTTCAATTTCCAGTCTGCTTTCTGTATATCATAAATACATCTGTTCGACGGCTATTTCAGAATTCTTATCAGAAAAATCTAGTTTTCAAAATATTTCTCTTCTAAGTCCACAGACTTTTGGGTTTTTTGACAATGAAAGTTTGGAATCCCAAAGCAATCCTTCTTTTTTATTACTTCAAAGTTGTTTCCAGTATTCAAGTGTGCAATAGGATTCTCAGTAGTTTCTTCATGCATAAGAATTTATTATAAAGTTTATGTAAGGATAATGAATGTCAGATTGCAAAGAACACCCAGGTAAAATAAACTGATGGTTTAAGATTGCAAAATGAAGTCTTCTGATCAGGTTAAATAAACAAATTTTGTTACTGCCAAGTATATGACTTTTTAAAATGTACAACTTATATTGCTACTCAATATACAGTATTCCCATTCTCTCTTCCTTTAACTCTTAGCACATGTTATCCTAAATAAAGCACAATATCCAATGGCTTGGTAAATGCCAATGACTGTATTTCAAATGTTCAGAAATATTTCAGCTGGTTTTGCCAATATCCTTGACCCAGACTATTTACAAGGGACTTGTTATGAAACTCCCATTAAATTACAAGTTTTATGTGCCTCTGAAAAAACATAGCAAAATATACTGTTTTCTTTTGAAAGCAAGACAGAAAACACAATGATTGTTTGACCAATCATTGGTTGCTAACTTCTGCATCAAAACTCTTCACTTGCACTAAAAGTACTGATCTTTAAGAAACACAGAGTCCACACTTGACACCTTCTGATAAATCATGAGGGACTGGTCTATGCAAGCCCTTTCCATTGCTGCCATGCATATAGTTTAATCGGATATTTTGTTCTTGTCTTCTTAAAACTTGTATCACTGTTCATAGTAGTGGAGGAGACAAAATGACATAGTGCCCAAGAATGGGTAAGTGGATAATAAAAATATATACAACTGTTCATGACAGTTTTATTCAGCCACTAAAAAGATCAAAACACTGTCATTCACAGAAAAATGCAGATTCATATTAAATGAAAAAATGGGAAAAAAAGACTCAGAAATGCATTGATAACTTCCTTTCATACGGAAATGTTAGAGGTAAAATTTTAAGGATGAAAATCTCATTAAAGTAAAAAGGAGATTGTTGGACTTGAAAAAATAAGGGAGTGGAAAGAATATAAAAGACAGTAACAGGAGCAATGAATATAATCAAAGTATATAATATGCGCCTGTGCAAATGTCACAGTAAAACCCATTGCATGTGCAGCTCATGTAGGCTAACAAAAATAGGACTTCCCTTTTAATCAACATAACACTCACTGGTTCAATCAACATATCACAGGATTTATTGTAAGAAATGCAAAACTTATCTCCATTAAACCCCAGGTATCTTAGGGATGACTCTAAAAAGAAAAAAGTAATTAAAATAAAAAGAAAAGAAATAGGAAGCATACCAATGAAAAAGTATAAAACATAGTCAAAAACATTGAGTACAATGAAGATCTATAGAACAGTAATAATGTTTAATAAGTATTTAAATTGTGATTTAAAAAATGTTACTCCATATTGGATTAAAAATATGTTAAACTAAAAACACAAGTTGTTTTTGCAAGACTATGGACCTCATCTCTGATCTATTGCTAATAAGCAAAGGAAGGACATTCAGAGTTTTCCTGTGCCTACAGAGCAGAGTATCTGGGTGTACAGAAACCCTAGCCAAGGTACCTTAAACCACAAGTGCATCCGTCTTGCTTCAGCAACATCCCAGAACTGTCTCTTAAGTCATCCTCATGCTTAAGCTCATCCTGATGTCACAGGGAAATGTTTCTGAATAACATAGCAGTGCCTGAGGCTCAAGGCTCGTGGCTGGAAGAGGGTGGAGAGAAAGAAAGAGAAAAGAAAGTAATCAGGAAACCTTTAAGCAAAATAAAACATAACAGTAATGGCTATCACAACCCAATCTCTAGATCGCCAGCTCTGCATGACTGCAAACACTGTTCAGAAGATGACAATTATATATCCTTTTTGGTTTGCTTTTCCCTTTTGGAAGTAACAATTAAACTAGAAATTTTTTTCTATTCATTTTTTTAAAAATGAAATTAGTCTAAATGTTTTTCAGTACAAAAAATGCTGAGTTAAGTTCTAAGGGGAAGTAAAGATGGAAGTCTCTGGGTTATTTTTAACTGAAAATCATAAAATTAAATTTCTGCTAGCATCAGCACTCCCTAGACAGGCTCCCTTGCAGTGGCTTCCCTAAGCTGTTCCCTGAACACACTGTCATTAATGTTCCAGGGAAAAGCAGCACAGAATGTAGAACTATGGACTTTCCCTCGAATGAAGATAAAAGTGATCATTAAAATCATGAAAAGATGGTAGCCTAGGGTCATAGGCATGAGATCAAACCACTGATGGGCTGGGCCTGCCTCAGAGGTGTAAGTGATGGGTGCTGGCAAGAAGGATCAGAAAAATAATAATAAAGTTTATGCCAATCTGGAAAGAACAATAAAGAAAGCAGTTAACTTTGCTCTCTGATCAATAGAAGCTCATCAATAAAAATCCATGAAGAACTGCCTTCAGAGGGCACACAGCTTTAAAGCTGCAATCCATGTTCTCTCAGGCTATAGAATGCACTCACAAGATGCCAAGAATATGCGTGTAACTGTTTCAGGCATAGCCTATTCTTACACAAAAGTCTGGAAAACTCTGTATATCTTTAGGCAAAATATAATTTTAACTTACTTTAAGGAGGAAAATTTAGTTTCTAAAACCTGTTGAATCCAATGTGGTGCCCTTGGCAGAAAGGGGAGGCAAACTGTAAAATGAATTAAACATAGAACAATTTTTTTAAAAAATGTGATACCACTCAAGTATAGTAATTTAAGTACATTCACTACTTCTGTCTGCACAACAGTAAGGAGAGCTGTATTTTTTATTTATTCTTCTCTCATGCAATATAACCAAACTTCAGCCTCCTCCACACCTTCTCCTATCTAGCAGATCCATTGTTCTTCCATTTTTCTTCAAAAAAGAGCAGGCTTCCCAGTGATATCCACCAAACTCTGGACATAAAAGATCAATAAGGGAGTTTGAGGCCAGCCTGGTCTACAGAGTGAGTTCCAGGACAGCCAGGGCTACATAGAGAAACCCTGTCTTGAAAAAAAAAAAAAAATGACCAGTCAAGAGGCACAGGCCTCACTAGTCTCAGGGGAGTCACAGGGTGGCAGGGACAGGATCCTCTCCAGCCTCCGAATGATAATAGTGGGTCGGTAAACCTCTCTGCCCCTTCCCTGCAAGTGGAGAGCCTGACCCCAGGAAGTGCTTTAACCTAGGGACTCTTGTGAGATCTGCCATTTTCTCTCTGGTGACTTTCTAAGCTGGACCAGCCAGGAGTCACAGGGGAGTCCCAGGGCGGCAGGGACAAGATCCTCTCAGCTTCTGAGTGACAGCAGTGGATCAGCAACCCTCTCTGCCCCTTCCCTGCGAGTGGCCAGCCTGCCTCCCAGAAGTGCTTTAACCCAAGGACTCACGCATCTACACCCAGGATTTACCAGAGGAGAGCTGATCTCCCAGAAGTACTGACACAGGCTTACAGACCCACAGGAGGAACAAGCTCTAGCCAGAGACAGCAAGAACATCTAACACCAGAGATCAACAAATGGCGAAAGGCAAACGCAAGAATCCTACCAACAGAAACCAAGACTACTTGGCTTCATCAGAACCTAGTACTCCCACCACAGCAAGCCCTCCGAAAACACCAGAAAAACAAAATTTGAATCTAAAATCGTATCTTGCCATGGACTGGGGGTTTTCTTTCGGGGGTCCCTTGTACCATGGGACGATGGATTCTGGCCAAGTGTGCATGGGATTCGGCTGTGACAAACAGACTTACACAAGCAGTGTATGAAACTAAATGTATTTTTTAAAAATGGCATGAGACTCTTACAATCATTGCAAAAGAGATATGAAAAATTTGGCAGCTCAGCAGTCAAGGTACATCTGAGGCTACCTAAAATACACTGGGTCTAAAAGCAGCAGCCATCTCCTCTGGACTGGTGCAGCACCCCACCTCCCACCCCTGGCTCTGAGCTTGCTTAGGCCACATGAGCCCAGCCAGAGTCCTGGGGGGCTGAGGACTGAGTCCAACTGCTCAATGCAGACTCCTCTATCTAGAAAAACTGACTGCTGCACACTGTTTCTCACACACACACTCGGCTCAAGGTCCTGCCCATCCTAGGTAAAACAGCCCACTATGCTAATCTACTGGGCTAGTAGAGAGGAGTCTTTTGCTAATTTCTAGGAGTGGTTCAGCTGCAGTCCTCAACTGAGAATGAGGATTCTACTTGACCTTGTCCTGGGATAAGCCTCTCATTCTGTAAGCTTCAATGCTGTATTTCCTTCCTTATTTCCCTAACAATGCCAGAAGCAATTAGTATGGGTGGGTACATTCCAAGTCAGGGTTTGGCTAAGATGTTGGAACATTGATAAAGGTCAGAGAGCCCTGTCCTATTTTGTCTAGCCATTAATAAGTTATATCTTGGTGGGGACCTAGCACTCAACTTTGCAAGGACATATCTGGGCTACCTCTGAATTAGGGGGTGCCAGGCGACAATGTGAGTGCAGGAGACTGGCTTTCTTTAAGCTTACGCCTCAGATACTGCTGTCACACAAGGCCTGCATGGCAATATCTCACAATGCTGATAGAGAAACTTAAGAAGGACATGAATAATTCCCTTAAAGAAATACAGGCGAACACAAGTAAAGAGGCACAAGCCCTTAAAGAGGAAACAAAAAAATCCCATAAAGAATTACAGGAGATCACAAGTAAACAAGTAGAAGCCCTTAAAGAGCAAACCCAAAAATCCCTTAAGGAATTGCAGGAAAACACAAACAAACAGGTGAAGGAATTGAGTAAAACCATCTAGGACCTAAAAATGGAAGTAGAAACAATAAAGAAATCACAAAAAGAGACACCCCCATAAAAGCAGGGAGAAGGAGCATGTGATAGGGTGTCTCTGGCAGGGGGAAAACCAGGAAAGGGGATAACATTTGAAATGTAAATAAAGAAAATATCCAATAAAAAAAAAGAAATGAAAAGGGAGACATAACAACAGACACTGAGGAAATCCAAAAAATCATGAGATCCTACTACAAAAGCCTATCCTCAACAAAACTGGAAAACCTGGATGAAATGGACAATTTTCTAGACAGATACCAGGTACCAAAGTTAAATCAAGATCAGATCAATGATCCAAACAGTCCCATATCTGCTCATGAAATAGAAACAGTCATTAATAGTCTCCCAACCAAAAAAAAGCCCAGGAACCAGATGGGTTTAGTGCAGAGTTTTATCAAACCTTCAAAGAAGACGTAATTCCAATACTCCTCAAACTCTTCCACAAAATAGAAACTGAAGACACTCTACTCAATTCGTTCTATTAAGCCACAATTACTCTTATACCTAAACCACACAAAGACCTAATGAAGAAAGAAAACTTCAGACCAATTTCTCTTATGAATATAGATGTAAAAATACTCAACAAAATTCTTGCAAATCAAATCAAAGAACATATCAAAATGATCATCCATCATGATCAAGTAGGCTTCATCCCAGGGATGCAGGGATGGTTCAATATAGGGAAATCCATCAATGTAATTTACTACATAAACAAACTCAAAGAAAAATCCATATGATCATCTCATTAGATGCTGAGAAAGCATTTGACAAAACCCAACATCCCTTCATGATAAAAGTCTTGGAAAGATCAGGAATTCAAGGCCCATACTTGAACATAGTAAAAGCAATATGCAGAAAACCAGTAGCCAACATCAAACTAAATGGAGAGAAACTTGAAGCAATCTCACTAAAATCAGGGACAAGACAAGGCTGCCCACTCTCTCCCTACCTATTCAATATTGTACTTGAAGTCCTAGCCAAAGCAATTAGGAAACAAAAGGAGGTCAAAGGGATACGATTTAGAAAGGAAGAAGTCAAATTATGACTATTTGCTGATGATATGATACTATACTTAAGTGACCCCAAAAATTCCACCAGAGAGCTCTTAACCTGATAAACAACTTCAGTAAAGTAGCTGGATATAAAATTAACTCAAGCAAATCAGTAGCCTTCCTCTACACAAAGGATAAGCAGGCTGAGAAAGAAATTAGGGAAAGAATACCCTTCACAATAGCTACAAATAATATAAAATACCTCGGTGTAACTCTAACTAAGCAAGTAAAAGATCTGTTTGACAAGAACTTCAAGTCTCTGAAGAAGGAAAGTGAAGAAGATCTCAGAAGATGGAAAGATCTCCCATGCTCATGGATTGGCAGGATTAATATAGTAAAAATGGCCATCTTACCAAAAGTAATCTAGAGATCCAATGCAACCCTCATCAAAATTCCAACTCAATTCTTCACAGACTTAGAAAGAGCAATTTGCAAATTCATCTGGAACAACAAAAAACCCAGGATAACCAAAACTATTCTCAACAATAAAGGAATCTCTGGTAGAATCACAATCCCGGACCTTAAGCTGTACTATAGAGCAATGGTAATAAAAGCTGCATGGTATTGGGACAGTGACAGGCAGGTAGATCAATGGAGCAGAACTGAAGACCCAGAAATGAACCCACACATCTATGGTCACTTGATCTTTGACAAAGGAGATAAAACCATACAGTGGAAAAAAGACAACATTTTCAACAAATGGTGCTGGCTCAATTGGTGGTTAGCATGGAGAAAAATGCAAATCAATCCATTCCTACCTCCTTGTATGAAGTTCAAGTCCAAGTGGATCAGGGGCCTCCACATCAAAACAGATACATTGAAACTAATAGAAAAGAAAGTGGGGAAGAACCTCGAGCAAATAGGCACAGGGGAAATTTTCCTGAAGAGGACGCCAATAGCTTCTGCTCTATGATCAAGAATTGACAAATGGGACCGCATAAAGTTGCAAAGCTTCTGTAAGGCAAAAGACACTGTCAATAGGACAAAATGGCAACCAACAAATGGGGAAAAAATCTTTACCAATCCTATATCTGATAGAGGGCTAATATCCAATGTATACAAAGAACTCAAGAAGTTAGACTCCAGAGAACCAAATAACCCTATTAAAAAATGGGGTACAGAGCTAAACAAAGAATTCTCAACTGATGAATACTGAATGGCTGTGAAGCACCTAAAGAAATGTTCATCATCCTTAATCATCAGGGAAATGCAAATCAAAACAATTCTGAGATTCTACCTCATACCAGTCAGATTGGCTAGGATAAAAAACTCAGGTGACAGCAGATGCTGGAGAGGTTGTGGAGAAAGAGGAGCACTACTTCATTGCTGGTAGGATAGCAAGCTGGTACAACCACTCTGGAAATCAGTTTGGTGGTTCCCCTGGAAATTGGACATAGTTCTACTGGAGGGCCCAGGTTTACCACTCCTAGTCATATACCCAGAATATGCTCCAACATGCAAGAAGGACACATGCTCCACCATGTTCATAGCAGCCTTATTTATAATAGCCAGAAACTGGAAACAACTCTGATGTCCCTTAACAGAGGAATGGATACAGAAATTGTAGTACATCTACACAATGGAGTACTACTCAGCTATTAAAAACAATGAATTTATGAAATTCTTAGGGAAATAGATGGATCTGGAGACTATCATCCTCAGTGAGGTAACCCAATCACAAAAGAACACACATGGTATGCACTCTCTGATAAGTGGTTATTAGCCCAGAAGTTTGGAATAAAGGAAGAACAACCCACAAACCACAAGAAACTCAAGAAAAAGGAAGACCAAAATGTGGACATTTAATTCCTTCTTTAAACGGGGAACAAAATACCCACAGAAGGAATCACAGAGACTAACTATGGAGCAGAGACTGAAGGAAGGACAAGCCAGACTAATATGGCTATATCCTGAGAGGATCTGACAGTAACTGACTAATACAGATGTAGAGCCTCACAGCCACCTATTAACCTGATTACAGGGTCCCCAATGAAGGAGTTAGAGAAAGGACCAAAGGAGCCGAAGGGTTTGCAGCCCTTTAGGACAAAGAACAATATGAACTAACTAGTTCCCTCAGAGCTCCCAGGGACTCACCACCAATCAAGGAGTACACATATTGGGACTGATTGTTCTGGCAGCATGTATAGTGGAGGATTGCAAAGTCAATCATCAATGGGAGGAGAGGCCCTTGGCCCTGTGAAGGTTCTGTGCCCCAGTGCAGGGGAATGCCAGGGCCAATAAGTGGGAGAGGGTGGGGTGGCAAGCATGGGGAGGGGGGAGGGAACAGGGGTTTGTTCTTGTTGTTTTTGTTTGTTTTTTGGAGGGGAAAGTTGGAAAGAAGAAATCATATGACATGTAAGTCAAGAAAATATCCAATAAAAAATAGAAAGAAAAACCAAATAAATAAATAAATAAATAAATAAATAAATAAATGATCCAATAAGACTAGGCACAAATCCTCATATTAAGGTTGAACACAACAATCCAGTAGAAGGGAGTAGGTCCCATAAGCAGGCCAAAGAAAGGAGATATATCTGCCCTATCAGTCTCTGTTAGCCGTCCCTATGAGCTTGCTTGGTCTATTCTATAAGCTGTGTTCTCCTGGTATCCTCCACCCTTCTGGTTTTGACAATGTTTCCTCCCCTTTCTATGGGGTTGACTAAACTTTGCCTAATGTTTGGCTGTTGATCTTTGCATATGCTCCCATCAGCTGCTGGAAGAAGCCTCTCTGATGATGATAATTGGGCTACAGGCTGGTCCTATGTGTAACAGAATATCATTAGGAATAATTTCATTGACAGTTTGTCAGTCTTGTTTGACTCTAATCTAGGTCTCTGAGTCATCCAGGGCTCCTTAAAGGAGAGGGTTTTTTGTTTTGTTTTGTTTGTTTTGTTTTGATTGTTTTGTTTTGTTTTTACTGGATTAAGATTCAAGGCCCATTTAAAGAAACACAACTTGTAAAAGAAATGTGTGCATATGACTCTTGAGTGCTGTGTGATGAATTTGCAATGATTTAATGTCGTCCCTTTCCATGTGAAAGGTGACTCCTCTGAGTTTGGAGGCTGGAAGTCTGCTTTTCAGCTTCACAGCTGCTGATAAGCACAAACTAAATTAAGGCCTGGCACTGCTAGATTCTGTGATCTTCAGAGGAAATTGAGAGGATTGTATTGAATTTCACATATATCCAAGGCTTTAATGAAAGTGAAGATTAGGCTTGTTTAATCCACTATTGCAAGACACTTAGAACAGGTTCAGAGAGACATCTGGGCAAAAAGAATAAGAGGCCTGAGATTTTAAAACCAGAGGCACACTGTCAGTTGCACAAATTTCCCTTATCACACAGTCAATGTTACTCCATCTCAATTTTTTCATCATTACTTTCTGATGGCCAGCTGTACATGTGTTCTAAAGTGGCCTACAGAATGTCCAGAAAGATGGCAAAACATTACTTTTGGGTGGGTTTGTGAAGATGCTACTTAAAGAGATATTAGCATTTCTTTTTATTTTAATTAAATATATGTGGGCCTGTGTCTCTCTGCTGAGGCCTGGGGCTCTCTACTGATGATGCCCATGGCTACACAGCATATTAGTTAGTTAAAAGGAAACAATGCATAAGTGAGATATTTTATTATAGGAAAGAGAAAATTGGCCAGTCATGCAGAGAGAAAGAAAAGAGAAGAAGGAGAGGAGAAAGAGGGAGAGAGATAAAGGAAAGAAAGGAAGCAAGAGAGCAAGAAGGCAAGAGAAGGAACAAAGAGCAAGAGAGAGGAAGAAGGCAAGAGAGAAAAGAGGCCAGGAGAAGAGACAATGAGCAAGAGAGAGGGGAGGAGGTGAACTGCCCCTTATACTGTGTGAAGCGTGGCTATCTGTCTGTGGGACGGGCCATGCCTGGCTGTGGTCAGATGACTAGGGGTAGGGTCCAGCTAGAATGCTGGGGGCTTGGGGCATTGTCTACCTGACAGAGCACACATCTCCTGTGGGGGCAGCTGTGAGGGGTTGGAACTGAAAGAGTAGCCAAGGACTCACAAGTTCTGGTCAAACACCTTCCGTCCATTGCAGGCAAAGATATTGCCAACTGGGTCATCTAGGTTCAGACTTATTACTCGAGTGGGCCTAGGTTACCTGAACAGACCACTGCTCTACAAATATATATACAATATATTATTTCATTTAGTAGAATGTGAAGAGAAGCCACCTTGACCACCTTGACCAGTAATGTTAAGCATCTTTCAGTTGCTCCAAGCATAAACAGAACAAAATGTCAGATCACAAATTATTTACTTTCTCCACCTGAGAGCAATTTTCCCATCCTTTGGACACTATAGCTTTTGTGTGTTTGAATTTTGTTTTTGTTACAGTATTAGAATGACCTTGCACATGCTAAGAGGTCTTTCCCTGAGCTACATACACTGTTTTTTTAGTTTCAAACTCTTTGATAGAGATTCCCTAAGGAGATAGATAGAACTTGATCTCATCCCGCAGCACTTTCAGGCATTGAACACTGCTGCCCAAAGCTTGATCTACTTGCCACAGCTTCCTAAGCAGCAAGGATATGGGCTTTACTTCTAAACCCAGCTCCATTGTAAACCTTAGTTTTCAAGGTCTCAGATTCTGAGGCTGGCCTTGGGTGACAAGATGTCAAACTAGAAGTGAAATGGACATGAACAATTCATCTATTTCTCTGACCTTTAAGTTCACTTCGAATTAAGTCACTGGTTACAAGAACACCACAAGAACATCCACAGAATCAACAAAGCTGGAATCACAAGGGCTCACTGAAAATGAACTGACAATCAAGAAGCCTGCAGGGGTCTAACCTAGCCCCTCTGTATACATGTGATAGTTGTGTACTTTGGTGTTTTTGTGGGACTCCTAACAGAGACATTGGTGCTGTTTCTGATGCTTTTGGTTGATTTGGGACCTTTATTCTCCTACTGGGTTGCCTTGCCAACTATTAATATGAGTGGTACATAATTTTATTACTAATTGATGTGCTGTGCTTGGTTGATGTCCCTTGGGAGACAGCCATTTTCTGAAAGGAAACAGAGGAGGAGTGGGCAGAGAAGAGAAGTGGAGGGTTAGAGATGGATGAAGGAGAAACTGATGGAGACCTAATATACAAAAGAATAAATTAATGAAAAGAAAAAATTATCAACTTCCTGCTTCCTTTTTGCAGGTGGCAAACATGGAATCAGTCAAGTTCCAAAGATAGATAGACTATCAGATCTTTGGATAGATAGATAGATAGATAGATAGATAGATAGATAGATAGATAGATAGATAGATAG
>JADRCD010199677.1:31471-42625 GCA_019843815.1 Montemys delectorum
TAGGTAGGTAGGTAGGTAGGTAGGTAGGTAGGTAGGTAGGTAGGTAGGTAGGCAGGCAGGCAGGCAGGCAGGCAGGCAGGCAGGCAGGCAGACAGACAGACAGACAGACAGATAGATAGATAGGTAGATAGGTAGGTAGATGAAAGTTAAGCAAGCATATAGAAGAATGTTTACTCTAGGAATTGTACTCACATAATGCATTTTTATATAGAGACCAAACAATTGATATAAATTGATAGTTAAATTATATATCAAAATTCAGATGCTAAATTTGCAAGGCAATGGGAACATTTTTAATCTTTTTCTATAAATTGAGGTTTACACAGACATCCAGCCTCTCTGAAATTCCATAATCTGATGGATAATGTAATGAAATAATCTTCAAATATTTAACTCCTTAACTAAAAGCACAAGGCAGTAAAATGTATGCAGGTGACATTAAGTGGCAAGGGAGACAAAGGCAGGCATTCATGGGTGTAGCCAAGTCTCAGGAATCCCTATAGTGTTGTTCTACTGCTTAATCTTATTCTTAGAATGCCTTACTCTGTTCTCACATTTAAAAAATAAACATGCCTTTCTGATGCCACCAGATATCCTTCAGGAATCTATGTAACCAGGACCTTTAAATACTAATCACTCTAGATAATTTTATTTCATTGAGTTATTGGCATTCATTGTGTAGCTTCAGCATGTTGAATTTTATATCCCAATTTATTCATTTCCACATAAGGGAACTAATTCAGATTCAATTTATTCCTACAAGTTTCACAAGTACCTTCTGTTGATAAAAGAGATACTTTCACAAAAAATATCTTTTGCTGATTAACTGACCTCAAATCTTAACAACAAAATCCTTTGTAATGTATTAGCAAAACCCAGGTTTTCCACCAACCAAAGGACTAAGAGTGTTGGCAGTGTGTAGGTCTTATGAGTTCTGCTGCTTTGCTGTAATTCACTCACCTGTTGTACCTACATGTATTTGAAAAATGTCTGTTAATCAGTTATAGAAGGTTAATTCCCACACTAAATAGGACAAGGAATGCCTATTTTGTGTGTTGAGAATAACCCAATATTAATTCTCATTAGTCTCTGGATTTGCAGCATTCTAACTTAGCCACTTGTACTGGCTGATTTTGTGTGTCAACTTGAGACAGGCTGGAGTTATGACAAAGAAAGGAGCTTCACTTGAGGATATGCCTCCACTATTGTGGATGCCAGCAATTGCTGGATGACAGGATCCTGATATATCTGTCTCCTGAGAGACTCTGACAGTACCCAACTAATACAAAAGTATCAGCTCACAGCCATCCATTTGACTGAGTACAGGGTCCCCAATGAATGAGCTAGAGAAAGGACCCAAGGAGCTGAAGGGTTTACAGCCCCTTAGGACAAACAACAATATGAACTAACTAGTACCCTCAGAGCTCTCAGGGACTAAAACACCAACCAAAGAGTACACATGGTGGGACTAAAGGCTCCAGCAGCATATGTATAGCAGAGGATGGCCAAGTCGGTCATCAATGGGAGGAGAGGCCCTTGGCCCTGTAAAGGTTCTATGCCCCAGTGTAGGGGAATTCCAGGGCCAGTAAGCAGGAGAGGGTGGGGTGGTGAGCAAGGGGAGGGGGGAGGGAACAGGGGTTTGTTTTAGTTTTTGTTTTTATTTTATTTTATTTTATTTTATTTTATTTTATTTTATTTTTGGAGGGGAACCTGGGAAAGGAGATATTGTAAATAAAGAAACCATCTAATAAAATAAAAAAAGAGCCAGCTGTAAGGAATTTTCTCAATTAGTGATCAAGGGGGAAGGGTACTTGTGGGTAGTACAATCTCTGGGCTAGTAGTCTTAGGTTCTATAAGAAAGCAAGTTGAGCAAGCCAGGGGAAGCAAGCTAGCAAGTTGATGGCCATTGCATCAGCTCCTGCTTCCTGACCTACTTGAGTTCCAGTCCTGACTTCCTTTGGTGATGAATAACAACATGGAAGTATAAGCTGAATAAACTCTTTCCTCCCCAACTTGCTTCTTTGTCATGATGTTTGTGCAGGAATAGAAAAACTCTAAGACATTACTCCACTGAATTTCAGATCAGTCAGTCACTCTTTACAGATATAGCTTCTTTTCAGGAATTCTTATTTATATCCCTCAGGGAGAGCTTGTCAGGATATTATGTGGGGATCCTCTATCAACACCATTGCCATCAAAATGTTGACCAGCAGCCAGGCAGTGGTGGTGCACGTCTTTAATCCCAGCACTTGGGAGGCAGAGGCAGGCAGATTTCTGAGTTCAAGGCCAGCCTGGTCTACAGAGTGAGTTCCAGGACAGCCAGGACTACACTGAGAAATTCTGTCTCAAAAACAAAAACAAAAACAAAAACAAAAAACAAAAAAAAAAACAAGAAATGTTGACCAGCATGAGACAAGAAGGACAGCCAGTTCAATAAGATTCACTGGTATTGGTTCAGTTTTCCAGAGTAGGACACAAGGCAGTTTATTTTAGACGTATTTAAGTACAGCACAATATGGAAATGTTTTCTACTGATAATTAGCTCAATCCTAGGTACATTAAGAAATGACTACATTGAAACTATTTGTAAAATACATATGACCTCCTCAATAAAGATGAGTCCTATAGTTTGACAACATGTGACATCTTTAATTTTTATTTTTTTTAAATTTAATTTTTTATTTATTTAAAATTTATTATTATTATTATTATTATTATTATTATTATCATTATTATTACTTTACTTGTCATTTTACATTACACTCACTGCCCACTTCGTGGTCATTTCCCAAAAATTATTACTCCCTCCCCTTCCCTATTCCTCTGAGCCAATGGGGGCTCCCTTGGTATCCCCAACCCTGGCACTTCAACTTTCTGCTAGGCTAGGCACTTTGTCTCCCACTGAGACCAGACAAGGCAGCCCAGCTAAAATAACACATTCCACAGACAAGCAGCAGTCTTTGGGATATCTTCCCATTCCATTTTTTCCAGACCCACATGAAGACCAAGCTGCACATCTGGTACATGCATATGAGGAGGCCTAGGTCCAGCCCATGTATGTGACTCAATACATTGCAGATATTGAACCTAAGGAGTTCACTTTCTGTATTCAGACAGTGAAGCGATAGAGATACCGACCCATCCTCAAAACTTCTAACCCAAAATTTATCCTGTCTACAAGTAATGCAGGCAAGGGAAAAGGAGCATAAAGTGAGGGGATGGCTAACCCCAAACTGGCCATACTTGAAATGCACCTCATAGCAAGCACCAATCCCTGATACTAGGATACATTAGTAAGCTTGTAGACAGAAGCATGTTGTCCTCTAAGAGGCTCCATCCGGCAGCTGACTCAGACACATACAGACACCCACAGCAAACAGTAGGTGGAGCTTGAATTCTTATAGAAGAACAGGAGGAAGAATTGCAGCCCCAAGAGGATAGAAACTTCACAGGAAGACCAACAGAGTCAATGAACCTGGACCCTTTGAGGTTCTCAGAGTCTGAACCACCAACCAAATAGTACGTATGAGCTGGACCTAGGCCTCCCTGCACATATGTAGCACATGTGCAGCTTGATCTTCACAAAGGTCCTGAACAACTGAACCAGGGGCCATTGTAAAAGCTGTTGCCTGACCATGGGATATGTTCTTCTTGCTGGGTTGCCTTGTCTAGCCTCAGTGGGAGAGGATGAGCCTAACTTCACAGAGATGTAAAGTGCCATGTGGGATGATACCCAGGAGGGCACTACCTCTACAACTCAGAGGAGAAGGGAAGGAGGAGATGAGAGAAGGTTTGTGTGGGGGAGTGACTGGGAGAGGGGGATAGTGAACAGAATGTAAAGTGAATAAGTAAAAAATAAAATGAAAAAGGGAGAGTGGGCAGGGGAGGGAGGGGGAGGAAGGGAGTGAGGAAGACAGGAAACAGGAGGCAAGAAATACAGGCTGGGTCTTGATGGTCTCAGGAGCACATCTCATTGCTTAAACCTACTTAACTTTCCAAGACTCAAAATAGGAGACGAGAACATATTCCTTAGCTGGATGTGGATATTTTAAACATTTAAGGATGTGACATCTGACCCTGCTGCATTGTGCCCTCTGAGGTGACCCATTTTAACGTTTACTTAATCTCCTTGTACTTTTGTTTCTTCTCTTTGTCCATATGTGTGCACTGTCTTGATAACCTCAAATGTTGTCCTTTTGCATTTCTTCTCTTCTGGTACTGCTCCTATTCATCTCCCTGAAAACACTCCATGATACATCTGTATTGTCTTGTGTGTGGCTGAGCCAGCGAGTTCGTATAATCTGTAACTCAGCCCTTTTCTCAGTCTCTCCATGCTTCTGATGGTTTGGGCCTCCTCCCCTTATTCCTTGGGCAGTTAGTTATTCAAATCACTGATAGTCAAAATTTGAAGCTAAAGAGTTGTAGTATGCTATTTCCTTATTAGGGAAAGCCAACAATGTAACATTATTGGCAGGGTTTTTTTTCTAGAGATTTATTTTATTTTTGCTTACGTATATGCGTGGGGGTCTGTGTGTTTGTGCTTGTGAGTATTAGAGCCTGTAAAGACCAGAGGTGTTATATTTCTCTGTGGCTGGAGATACAGACAGTTGTGACTCTTCAGTGTGAATACCAGGAAATCAGGTCCTTACCAAGATCAGTGTGCGCTGGGAAAGTCTGAGTCATCTCTCCAGCTCCGCTAACAACTCCTAATACTGCACCTAAAGATACAGGATGGTAAGTGGCTCTGCAGCTGGATAAATAACTTCCTCTTGTTAAATATGTCTCTGCATAATTTAATTTTGCCATTCTTATTTCACCTGCCACCTCTCTTAGTACAGGGAACTTGGTATTTTAAGACCATTCTTTATGACTATTTCTCTGATATAAAAAAGATTGTCTTCTCACTTTTCCTGGTAACATTGTCATGGAGTCCCTAGTGCATGTAAGCTGATTTTGTCTCTTTTCCCAAGAATATCATAGACCCTATATATCCAAATGTGATATATAATTAGTTAAGGGAGATTAAATTCCCATAACATCATTTTGGGGATTATGCACCTCCTTCTAATATCTGAACTCTAGTGTCAGTGCTTGCAAGGGTACTGAGATGGCATACGATCAATTATGACTAACAGAATCCTACTGAGTTTTGTTGATTTGATGGTAACCCTAGCGTTATTATTATTGGGAAAACAGCATTTCTTGGGCCAATGGAAAGATTGCCTGTCCCCCAGACTTGCAGATGAAATTCTTTTCTTCTGTATACAGCTCATAGTCCATTTATAGGATGTCCACCCTCAAATTAAGGAGGAACCACTATAATTTCTATCATCTTGCCAGTGAAACAAATGGCATGGCTCTATAGACACTTGATAAAGGACAATGGATTGTAAACTAGAAGGAATATAGATAGTTATTAACCATCCTACGTGGTCAGGAAAGAGTCTTTAACCGTTCTAGACAAAGTATTAGGATTCTCTAAAGAAACAGAACCAGTAGGGAGTATAGAAGTTTAAAAGGAGGCTTACTAGGGGAATCGTCCTTGGTCATTATGGTGGCTAAGAAGTATAACCACTGACCTGCAAGATAGAGAATCATGGAAGACTGATGCTTCAGTTCAGATTGAATCCATAGATCTGTATTCTGGGAAAGTCAATGCTTTAATTCTCAATTTAAACTCAATGTCCTAAGACATCAGGAGTCACTGGTCCTGAAATCTAAAATCCAAATACCCTGTATGGTAGGGGACAAGAGCAGAAGAAAATAGATGTTCCCTCTGTAGATAACAGGACATATCTGACTTTTTCTTTTCTCTGAGCTGTAAGCAGCTTAGCTAGAGCCCATGCACACCACAGAAAGAACATCATCCTTACTCAGACCAGTACCTCAAATGTTAATTTCTTCTAGAAACACCATACAGAAGCACCCACAAATCCTGTTTTGCCAATCTTTCTACATCATTTAGCTCAGTCATAACAGAATATAAGATTAGCCATCACATTGGCCGAGTATAACATATATTTGGCTCAGGATATTTAAGAGGGAAGTCCAAAAAGGTTTGTTTGCTTGTCTGTTTTGTTTTTGGGTTTTAATATGAGTATAATTCATCTGCTCTAGAATCAACTCCTTGTGGCCATTAATTCCCCAAAATCATATGTACCTTCAAACTGAACTTTCCACAAGTCAATTAACTTATTCAAGCTTCAGTGATATAGAGAGTTTAGAGTATTGCAGGTCCAGAGCCTGTTTATAATTTATCTTGGGCTATCTCTAACCCCTTAAATAGCCATGTCTTGACTAACACTTCATCAGACCTAACATCTTGTGATTAACAGATAAAAACATTTTGAAGTGTATGGAGAGCTTTTGTTGCTGTTTCTAGGAAATTGGCAAGAATATTTGATATTGGGCTAAGCTCAAGGAAAATACAGCACAGGAATGCACTCCTTGTATCCTGATCATCTTGCTAAGTCCTGAGAAACAATGACCTCAGGTCATTTGTTTATTCCTTAAATATTTTGTTTATGCTTTGTTTGTGCCTTGACTAGTTTGCTCATGCCTTAGAACTGGCCATATTCTTTGTATGTACCTACAATGATATAAAAGGAGAATGAAAAAAAATTAAACCCCTGCAGCTAAAGGGTTTTGCAGCCCCATAGGAGGAATAACAATATGAACTAACCAGTATCCTTAGAGCTCCCAGGGACTAAACAACCAATCAAAGAGTGAGACTCATGTCTCCAGCTGCATATGTAGCAGAAGATGGCCTAATTGGTCATCAATGGGAGGAGAGGCCTTTCATCCTCTGAAGGCTGGATGCCCTAGTGTAAGGGAATGCCAGGACCAGGAAGCAAGAGATGGGGATTGGTGAACAGGGGGAGGAGGGAAGGAATAGAGGTTTTTTTTTCAGAGGGGAAACCGGGAAAGGGGATATCATTTGAACTATAAATAAAGAAAATATCTAAGAAAGAGAAAAAGAAAAAATGTGATGGCATTTAGCAATTTCACAGAGTCAACATTTTGGGTGAGTGTTGGCGTGAACTAGGTTATTAAAATAAAACAGCATGGAGTTTTCATACTATGTTCTACTGTTTTTGAACAGATTATTGTTTTTGAAATTTCTAAGAATTTACATTGTACTTCAAATTATTCAACCTCCCCCTACCTCTCTCTGGCATGACATCTTCTTTATGAGAATTACAGTTACCTCCAGAGGCAGATGCTGCCCATCCAAACTTTAATTCTTACTTTGAGTCTAATTATGTCACATACTATTGTTTTTAAAACAAAATCCTAATCATTCAATTTTCCCTGGGAGTCAGATTATGAGGTGGAAGCCTGCTAGCTCAGAGAGGCAGAGAAAGCACCCAGCTGACCTTCCTCCTGACCTGAAGTCCCAGAGGGAAAAACCCATTCCCTTTCTCCCAGCAGTGAAAATCCATCCAACTGAGTGTTCCTCCTTTTTACTTCTTGTGCCTCTCTCTATCTGTCCTCCTGACTTTTTCTCACTTCCTATGGGTTCTTCCAATGTTTATGCCCTGTCAACTGATTGCTTCCTCCACCCCTTCCCCCTATGGATGACTTTAATTAATATCGTTGACAATAAACAAAAGGCTCTTGCTTTAGAGGTGAATGCTAGGGCTGAGTCATACCAAAACTAGAGACAGGTTTTTCCAAGATACAATCTTGCGGTTGTATGATCAGATATTCCGCAACAACATACTTACTAAGTGGAGTGAAATGTTGTGCAAATTATCTAATTGAGGTCCCAGCATAGATCAGAACTTATGTATTCAAAATGGATTGGAAACAATGAAAGACAAGAGACTTGATTTTCACTGTAGCTAAGGGTAGGGCTTGGGTGTTTGGGTAACTGATAATCTGAACATACTCTTTCCAGAACTCTGGGCTTATTTACTTTTCTGAAGCTAATCTTCCACTGTGTAGCTTCTTATGAAAGGTATAGTTCCTCGCTTTCTCTCTTCCTTACTCCCTCAGACAGCTGCTAAGATTACAACTTGTCTGGTTTGGGAGTTTTCTGTAAAATCCATACCCCCACACAGCCCCGGAGCTTTCTTCTGGGTCTGTTCTTAAATTATTTGCTTAAGTAGACACATAATCCTGAGATAGGATGCATATTTTCCCAGTAACACTGATAAAATAATATTATGTAATATGGTTTTTATAATACTGCTTATTATATCAGAAGAAAGAGAGCTGGTTAAGGAGGGTAGGAACATTCTGAGAAGTCCCTTATATGTGGCCAGCACTGTCCAAAGAGAGTCCTGGTCATGTTTCCTTTCTATTTGTTAATCTTTCCTGGAGGTTTCACTTGAGGAAAAGACTGGGAATGAGAGAGAGCTCCTAGACACCTTGTGCTTGTTCAGCTGGATGGGCTAACTTACCTCCTTCCCAAGTCTCACCTCAGTTTCCAACCACAAACCTTATAAAAAATCCCAGACTATTGCACAGTAGAGCTGACCATTGTGGCAGGGGGTGCAGATGGGCTGGTCCTGAGAGGGTGTGAGTAAAGGAGAGCTGGCCCCCAAATTGTCTGCCATGAATGGTGTAGTCAAGGAAGCAATTACCCTCTCACCCTTTGTCACCTATGACAGGCAGGAAAGCTGGTCCTGAGGACTTGAGAGCAGAGCTATCTCTCCACCTTGCTAGTTTCAGTATTGGATGAACTAGCTGGGGCAGTGCTAGAGTTCTCTTCCTGGTGGTATGGATGTGGGAGAGATGGCTGACAACCAACTTAGATACTACTCAGGCTCAGATACAGGGCTTTGAGTGGGTCCACCTCAACATCTACCCCATCAATGAACTGCTGGAGTGAATGAATGGACTGCTTCTATAGATCGAAAGCTGCAGGATCTCTATGATACAGGTTAACAACAGGAAATCTAAGAGGAGCCCCAGTGATGATCCAATATTGATAGTATCAGAGGCCTTAAACTATATGAATGACTCAGTGCAATGACCATTTGCAAGTAAAGAAATATGGACAAAAGGGTATACTGCGATACATACTGAGACACAACATACTTCCACAATGAGAAATTTTATTGTCCTTTGCTAGGAAGGTTGCAAGGATAGAGAGTGAGGGAGATGGATGAGACTGAGGTGCACAATGTGATGTGAAAGTCACAAAGAATCAAGGAAACAATGTAAAAAAGAGAGACTGGGACCTTGCTGATACTCCATCTCTAGGAAGCAGATTCTGCTATAGGGTAACTGACTCATCCTTATCCTAAGTTCCCAACTAAGGAGCTGTAACATAAGTATGTCCAAAACTCAATTTCTTTTGTTCTTGAATATCATTCTTGAAGGCCATAAGGCACAAATGCAACCACTCTCTTTGGTAGCCTTTAGCTTTTGGTGCCCTAGCTCTCTGATCTAAATTTACCAAGACTTGAGAAATGATCCACCAAACTCAGGCATGCCTACACTTATGTTATCAATTCCAACATGTGGACAGACCCATTTTATTGACTTATTTTTTCAGGCAGTCTGTGTTCCATGTTTAGAAATACCACAGCTTTTTGAATGGTGATATTGAATTCTTTTAAATTTACTGAATTTATTTACCCATTCTAACTTCACTTTATTAGAATATTTTCAGTTTTTATGTAAAAGATTCTGCTGTCATTAAGTAGGACAATTTAAACTCTTCCAAATTTTGGTAGAGTTTTATTTTATTTATTTTTAACTGAATTTCTCACTTAAGAGTACCCTTAGCCATTTGAAAAAAAAAAGAATACTAAAAGTAGACAACCTTATCTCATTTTATTTCCAACATAACATTTCATTGATTATTTGGGAAATTTATGCAATCCATCCCAATCACAATTGCTTCCCAGTCCTTCCAAGTCCACCCTCCCATCTGTGTGCCTCACCCACTCCAAAACCTACCAAGCACAATTTGTGTTGAGTGAAAAGTTTGAATTCCCATTGTTCAGGGTTATTTAGAAAGAAAGTTTAACACTTGGCTCTTGAATAATTTTCATTTGATAAGTTATTATATTTTGGATGTGAGTTTCCATTGTATTTAATTTCACTTTGGCTCCATGGCTAATTCTCTAGTAAATATTGCCCACAATGCACTCACAACCCCTGATTGTAGAATAATATGTAGAATACTGACTTAATTTAAATGTTAGAAAATAAATTGTCAAAATGTTAAGTTGGAAGGCAAAGGAACAACTGTAATAGAACTGTTCCTTGACCCTACCATCACCACCACCACAATACTGAATTCACGATCAATGCAATACCAATAGCAGGAGGGTAGCTACAGTAGTTGACATTCATTTTCAGGAAACTATACATAGTCTGAGGATTACTATTATTTAAATTTAAAACATTGAAATCATGAGTTTGAATATATATAGTTTCTCAACTATGTAAAATATAATGATGCAATATGAATTGTATAGGAACTTCACAGATCTAAAGGAACAGAGGCATCTGCACTGAGTCAGTGTTTCAGAAATATACTAAGGAAGGAGATAAAGAGATTTAGGGAGAGTGAGCACAGGGCAAGATCCCACCCAACTGTGTTTTTTCTTGCTTGTTTGTTTATTTTTTATTTATGCTTACAAAGGAAAGTGGATTCCCAACTTCAGTGTCTGCCTAGGATGGAGCTAATTTAGGTCTAGGTACAGTCAGAATGGTAGTTTTTGGGTGAAGTCCCACCAAGCTAGTTTATTGTCTGTGCTTGTGCTTGCTGTCTCTCTGTAAGAATCAAGAGCCTGGGGGTCATGAGATGCTGATTCACGGGATAATCAAAAGAGAACCTGGGGTAATGATTGAATTGATATATAAAATAAAAAAGTTGGCTTTTGTTCCGCAAAAGATGGACTATCCAGAGAGTTTTTAGACAGCTGTCTCAACAGAGCAGGACATAGAGAGTAGACTTCTCTTAGCCCCACAATTGGACTTTGAGATATTTGTTTTGCAACTCTCAAACACCACTTCTCTTAGAACCCCTCTCCAAGCCCAGGATGGTCCTTGATCAATCGAGAATGACAGGCTGACACATAGAATTTGGAGTCAGCAATATAAAATCTCTGTCACTGGTCCAGCCCTTCCTCCTCTCTCTGCCCTCCCTCTCTCTACTTTTTGCACATAGAGCATTAACTAGGCACTCTTCCT
>JADRCD010199678.1:7669-21344 GCA_019843815.1 Montemys delectorum
TGATATGTGTTTGTGTATGCCATGTGTGTGTATGGGTGTGTGTGTGTGTGTGTGTGATATGTGTTTGTGTATGCCATGTGTGTGTATGGGTGTGTGTGTGTGTGTGTCTGTGGGTGTGTGTGTGATATGTGTTTGTGTATGCCATGTGTGTATGGGTGTGTGTGTATGTGTGTGTGTGTGTGTGTCTGTGGGTGTGTGTGTCATGTGTGTGTATGGGTGTGTGTGTGTATGTGTGTGTGTGTGTGTGTGTGTGTGTGAGATGTGTGTTACTGCTCACGTTTGGAGGTCAGAGAATAGCTTTCAGGAGTCAGTTCTCCCTGCCACCACGTGGATTTAGTGTAAACTCAGGTCATCAGATTTGGTGGCTAGCACCTTGATCTGCTAAGCCATTTTTCCAGGCCAGGGGGTCGGGGGTGGGAGGTAGAGCTTTTAAGTTGTGAGGTCTCCAGGGGAGTCTTTGGATCACTAAGGCTGTGTCACAGGAGAAGACAGTAGGACCCCCACCCCTTCTGCCTAACCTCAGATTCCAGCCAGGATCCAGATCATACTCTCAAGACAATGGAGGGGCAGAGCATGAATTGATGGCGCTAAACCTTTGATCTATGTCAAATATTTTCCCCTCATCTTCCTCTTTCTCCCTTTTCTCCTCCTCCTTCTCCTCCTCCTTCTCCTCCTCCTCCTCCTCCCCTTTTCTCTTTTTAAATGTTTATTATCATCTTTTTGAGACTGGGTCTAATGTAGCCGAGGCTGGCCTCAAGGTCACTATATAGCTCAGAATGACCTTGAGTTCTTGATCTTCTTCCTGTTTTCCAAGTGTGAGGTTATAGGCAGGAGCCAGCACACACAGTTACATGTGTGCTGGGATCAATCCAGGGCTGCATGTATGCTGAGTAAGCATTCTATCAACTGAGCCATAGCCCCAGTCCTGTTTCTAAGCTGATCATCTCAGCAATGGGCTACGTCACTACCCAACAAGCCCCTGGGCTTCTAGCTTGGGAGGTGGGTTAGGACTTCAACAAGGAATTCTAGGGGCCACAACTTGACCTCACAGCAAGTGCTTTATTGGGGAGGACACCCCTGGGGTTGGAGGAGCATGAGACAGGCAGACAGTATCAGGATGTATGGGGAGAGGAAGTCCTGAGTGTGTGAAGTCCTGAGTTTGTGTTGTTGACATGAATCAGCCATGCCAAGGACCCAGGCCCCAGACCCACGGGAAAATCATAAAGCTTTCCCTTCTGGTCTGAGTGTGGATGTTGATAGTTTGTGCAGAATTGGTCTCCTGTAGCTTTCTTCCTTGGAAGTTTACTGCCTGACTGCCCCTACACACTGCTCCTATGGAAGTTGGCTAAATCTGTCTTCTTGATCCAGCTGTATATCATAAGCCCCACCCACCTCCTTGTTCATCTGTGTGTGATGAGTCCAGCTGTGTGCCATTCCCCTGCCTCTGCCCAAATCTATATAATAAGCACACTGAGCTGTCAGGGTGTTGGGGCTTCCTCATCTGAGAGTGCAGACATCTAACCCAGGCTGTGTCTGTATGTGTGTCTGCTTTGTCTTCATCCACTCATTGCCTCTAGTCAGGTCAGACCCCTGAGGCTGTGCAGGGATCTGCGATGAAGCGAGGCTGCGATGCCAGCACTGCTCCGATATCAGAGGGAAGACATTTGTTTCACAGTCTCATGCTTTCAGCAGTGACGGCGAATTCACTCTGTGGCTCATTCGTTCTGTAGTGACTTTGAACTCACTGTGTGGCTCGTGTATTCTGCAGCGACTTTGAACTCACTATGTCGCTGAGGCAAACCTGAATTCTGATCCTCCTGCCTTTGTCTCCCAAGTTCTTAGATTACAGATATGCACCATGCCTGGCTTCCTCGTTTCCTCTCTCTTGCAATGTTTGTGTGTGTGTGTGTCTGTGTGTGTGTGTGTGTGTGTGTGTGTGTGTGTAGACATGTATGCCATGGCAGATGTGTGGAGATCAACTGGCAACTTTGTGGAGCTGGTTCCTTTCATCCACCTTTATGTGGTGTGCTAACTAAGTTTTGCTTTGTCATTGTTTGTTTTTCCAAGACAAAGTTTCTCTGTGTAGCCTTGACTCTCCTTGAACTCACTCTGGTCCCGAATTCAGAAATCTGCGCCTCTGCCTCCCAAGTGCTGGGATTAAAGGCGTGCAACACCACCGCCCAACCACAATCTTTTTTTTTTTTTTTTTTTTAAATCAACACAGGATAGAATAATTTGGGAGAGAGACTCACGACTGAGAATTAGTGATCGATGTGGGAGGACCCAGCTCTTGGGATTGGAGCTACCCCTGTTCTGGTGGTCCTGGAAGGTATAAGAAAACAGGCTAAGCAAGCCACGAAGAGCATCCCTCCTCTTCCGGGGCTCCTTGAGTTCCTGCCATTACTTGGATGATGGGCTATAAGTTGTAAAATAAAACAACCTCGCTCCTTCCCTAGTTGCTCTGGGATCATGGTGTTTTATCAAGCAAGAGAAACCTAACTAGATCGTGTACGTTGCAGGGATCACCTCGGGTTGCAAGGCTTGGAGCTGGCACCTTTACTTGTTAGACCATCTCACTGGCCCCCCTCCGTCTCATTTTATATTTTGGATCTTCATCTGATCAAACCTGCCTCAAGCCTGGGAGGGAACAAATGCCAGTCCTGAGGGGTTTCTAGGAAGGCTCACTTCCGGACACTGGGGAGCCTCTAACATTCCAGGCCTGAAGGGGCAGGGGGAGGGGGAAATTTGTGGAGTAAGAGATGACCTAGAAAGAAGGTTGCAGGTGGAGCCAGGACCTTTGGAGAGAAGCTGGGTGAGCCACAGGGGTTGAGGAGCATCACACACACACACACACACACACACACACACACACACACACACACCTCTGAGATGGTCTTCCTTCTCACAGCACCACCCTGGCACCTATCATGACTCTGGCAAGCATCTGTGGAGTGTGCACTGACTGAGAGAACATGAGGAGTGGATCTCTACCTTCACCCTAGCCGTGCCAGGCCTCCAGAAGGCATAGCACCCGCTGTGGAAAAAGGCTGCCTGAGCACATTGCCCAACGCCTTCCGGTTCCCACTGAGGCAAGGCCTTCCTTGGGACAAGGGCCACCTGTGCAGGTCTAGAAGCCACAGATGGGCGCTTGCTTAATCTTGGGTGTCCTTAAACACACACACACACACACACACACACACACACACACACACACACACAAGCCCCAGACTGGCTGCCAATCCAGGAGGGTCGGGATTGGTAACTGGGGAACTAAGAACAACCAAGTACCAGCAGGTTCCAGACATAAACCTCCCAGAGGTGTGACTCAGTGAACAGGAAACACTCTGAGGAGTCCTGCAGGAAAGAAGGCATTTGAATTTTGTGCTATTTCCCAACCCCAGTAGGACTTTCCTTTCCTTTCCTTTCCTTTCCTTTCCTTTCCTTTCCTTTCCTTTCCTTTCCCTTCCTGAACCTTTCCCTTCCTTCCCTTTCTCTCTATCTCTCTCTCTCTTTCTAGACACAGTTTCACTCTGTAGCTTTGACTGAGTTGTTACTCACTCTGTAGACCAGGCTGGCCTTGATCTCACAGATCTACCTGCCTCTCCCTCCTCAGGGCTGGGATTAAAGATGTACTCCACCCTTTTCAGACCCTTAGAAATGTCAAAAACAAATTTGTTTTTGATGTAGTGGGTGGATGTGGGTGAGTGCGTGTACTGCACAGCTCTCTGTGGAAGTCTGAGGACAGCTCTTGGGAGTTGGTCCTTCCACCACATTGGTTCTAGGGATTGAAGTCAAGTCATCAAGTACCTTTATCTACTGAGCCATCCAGACAGCCCTTGTGGTGGTTTGGATATCAACAGCCCTCATAGGCGTATATATTTGAATGCTTGGTCAACAGGAAATAGAATTTTTTGATAGGATTAGAGGGACTAGGGGGCATGGCCTTGCTGGAAGAAGTGTATTTCTGGGAGTGGGCACTGACGTTTTAAAAGCCAGGCCAGTAGACACAGTCTCCCTGCTCTCTCTGCCTATGGATCAGGATGTAGCTCTCAGCCACTTCTCCAGCATCATGTCTGCCCGCGTGCTGCCATGCTCCCCGACGTGATAATAATGGACTAAGCTTCTGAAACTGTAAACAGGCCCTCAATTAAATACTTTCTTTTGTAAGAGTTGCTGTGGTCATGGTGTTTCTTTGCAGCAATAGAACAGTAACTAAGGTAGATACCCCATCATAAGGCAAGGTTTCTCAATCAAATCCAGAGCTCACTGATGTGGCTTGTCTGACTAGTCAGTCTGTCTTGGGATCCCCTGACTCACTCTGAAGGCTGAAATTACAGGTGGGACCCAACACCCATCCAGCACTTATGTGGGGGTTGGGAATTTGAACTTGGATCCTCATACTGTGCAGCAAATACTCTAACTACTGCACCATCCCTCCCCCACTCCCTCACACACACCTTTTTCCCCCTGAAACAGGGTCTCACTGTGTAGGCCTGGTTGGCCCCAAACTTGAACCATTTTTTCTTGCCTCAGTCTCCCAAGGGATGAGATTACAGGCATTGCCACCACTGAATCCAGCTTGGTTTTGTTTTGTTTTGAGGCAGGGTCTCACTGGCTTGCCTGAAATAATTTGATATGTAGATCAGGCTTGCTTCAAACTCACCTGTTTTTGCCTCATGGACAGCTTTGACTTTTTTTTTTTTTTTCGAGACAGGGTTTCTCTCTGTAGACCAGGCTGGCCTTGAACTCAGAAATCTGCCTGCCTCTGCCTCCCAAGTACTGGGATTAAAAGCATGTGCCACCACTACCTGGCTGACTATTTTTTTAAAAGATTTATTTATTTATTATATGTAAGTACACTGTAGCTGTCTTCAGATATACCAGAAGAAGGCGTCAGATCTCATTAAGGATGGTTGTGAGCCACCATGTGGTTACTGGGATTTGAACTCAGGACCTTCAGAAGAGCAGTCAATGCTCTTAACCTCTGAGCCATCTCTCCAGCCCCTGACTTTTTTTTTTTTTAAATTGAGTATTCTGAGAGCTGAGATACTGATGTAAACAAAGTAGGCAAGAGTGTCCCCGCTCAGTCTCAGTTTTGTGGATGAGCTTATCATAGAATATCTCTTCCAGTCCCCAGCTGCCCACGATTCTGGACACCATCACCCACATACTGATACGGAGCTTTGCTGAGACACCACAGGACTTCCATGTGTTCCTTACGAACAACAGGGTCAAGGGCAGGTTCCGAGGAGGGCAAGGAGATATCAAAAGGTCCTTTAGCTTCGTTGATTCATTTTCTCTCCTCTGGAAAATATTGTTGAACACTGTGTGTGCCAGGTTCTGTGCTAGGCATGGAGAGTCTGAAGAGGAGTAAGAGAGTCCCTCCTACTGAATGACAACTAGAAGCAAAGTGTTACCCTGCCCTAATCCCACCTCCAATCATACCCCCAGATTCCCTGATTCTCCCTCCAGACCTGCCTTTAAAAAAAAAAAAATCAGGTTGGGATTTTCTATGTAGCCGAGGATGACCTAGAACTCCTGAATGATGTGTTTATAAAAAGATGAAGAGAGGAGGGGATATGTTTTATGGAGGTGTGGTGAGGTATGGGGAAGGGGGGTGCATCAGTGGGCCCATGCCAAGGCATTCCTCCCCTCTAAGGGACCAGCCACATGATGGTATAGTATAGAATAGAATTTATTCAGGGCATGGGGAGGGTAGTAGAGGCAGAGAAAGGCAGAGAGAGAGAGAGAGAGAGAGAGAGAGAGAGAGAGAGAGAGAGAGGAGTAGAGGAGTAGAGGTTGGCTATGAGCACGTGGAATGGGGAGAGAGGGGAAGGGAAGGAGGGAAAGAGAGAGCAAGAGAGCGAGGAGGGGGCAAGCAGCCCCTTTTATAGTGGATCAAGCCAGGTAACTGTGGGGTGGAGCTTAGACAGAATGCTTACACCGATCTTTGTGCTTCCAGCTCCTGAGTGCTGGAGTTACAGACACGAACCACCATGTGATGCTGGGGATTGAACCTGGTCTTCATGTTGGTTAGGAAAGCATATAGGTTAATTAGACAAGCATTCTAATTAGATTCTATCTTCAGTTCTCTCCTCTTCTCACCCTGCCACCTCAACACAGGTCTAGTCTGGCCTGAAACTCATTATGTTGCAGGGCTAAGCAATCCTCAAACTTGTAGCAATCCTCCTGCCTCAAGATCCCGAGTGTTGGATTCACAAACCTGTCTAGCCGCAAATCCTGTTTCTAAAGAAGCCATTTGATGTTTTTTTTTCCCCTCATTTATTTATTTTAATGTACTCTACTGCTTTGTACTCTACTGCTGACACACCAGAAAAGGGCATCAGATCTAGTAACAGATGGTTGAGAGCCACCACGTGGTTGCTGGGAATTGAACTCAGGACCTCTGGAATTGCAGCCAGTGCTCCTAACCACTGAGCCATCTCTCCAACCCCCATATTCTGGTTCTATTTTATTTTTTATTTTTTATTTTTAGTATCGAATAGAGTTTATCTAGGGCATGGGGAGGGGAGTTAAGAGGGTAGCAGAGCCAGAGAAAGGCAGAGAGAAGGAGAGAATAGAGAAGTAGGGGCTGGCCATGACCACGTGGAGAGAGAGGAGGAACAAAGGGGCAAGAGGCCAGGGAGAGAAGCAGGAGTAAGAGCCACATTCTGGTTCTTAATAAACTCTCCTCCACCTAGTCTGCCAATCCCACTCAAGAGATGGCTCACTAGCCAGGGGGTGGTAGCACATACCTGTAGATTGCTGTCTGTATGCAGGTGAGGTCAAGCGAAGTATAGAGTCTGTGATTCGGCCATAAAAGAGGAAGGTGAGGCTAAGAGTTTTGGGTCGTGGGGAAGGAGAGGACAGGGGACAGACGGAGAGGGACAGAGAAAGATGGAGGAAGAGGACAAACTAGATCCACGTGGTTTGAAATAGCCACAGGTAGCTACAGATATCATAGAAGAGCAATAGAGTAACATAGGGCAATTTGTCCCGTCTAGGAGTCCAGCTTGTGTTTATATCAGTTGAGCCTTGAGTTCTTTGTGTGGGCATTTGGAGGTTGAGGACTTACTGATATAAGTCTGACTGGTAAATTATAAGCCTCTGGAGTTTTGATTTTACTGGGTTATGGGGATTTGTGACAGCTAGCCACAAGAGGGGGCGGATTTGGAGGTAGGAGAAACTCAGGGAAAGAGGGAAGGCCACGGGCTTGCAGCTAGCTCCCAATAGAGTGTAGCCTGCATTAACATGGGTTGTTTCATTTATTATTTATTTGTTTATTTATTATTTATTTATTTATTTATTTATTTATAGTTTTTTGAGACAAGGTTTCTCTGTGTAGCCCTGGCTGTCCTGGAACTCACTCTGTAGACCAGGCTGGCCTCGACGCCTGCCTCTGCCTCTCAAGTGCTGGGATTAAAGGTGTGCGCCACAGCCCTGCCTCAAAAACAATAACAACAACAACAACACGAAGAGATGGCTCACTTTATTTCAGCCTGACGCCTGCAATGGATGGTATCCCTCCATTCTCCTTAGGCAGCTCCCTCTTCAGGGCTAACCTCAAGGATTCCAGCTGCCACTATACCAGGACCCGCAAAGGTTGCTCAGTAGCATAGCTAACAGTATCTTTCCCCAGGCTTTGAGAAGGATACCCACTTGGCTCAAGTGGTAATGGACAGTCGACCTCAGAGAAGCCATCTCCAGAAACTCCCTGCCTCTGGAGTCACATGCCCTGAGCACAGCTCAAGGCCCTGTGGATAAAGGCTGGGGAGCCTTCTGTGTTAAGTTGGGGACCTCCTGTGGCTTCAGCTCTTCCTGTGTCCTTGAGCTAGCTTCTGTCTGGCTAGGAACATGTGCCGACCTTGATCAAGTTCTAGCTTTTCCCTGGTCTGCTGTCCCATCTATCAGATAGCTGGGTTGAACAAAGATCTGTTTCCAGCCCTCTGCCGTAGGACCCCCACCCCCTCTCTTTCGTTCTCTTCCGGACTCTCCCCACCTCTTCCCCAGTGCAGAGTCTGGGGAATAGCTGTGAGCATCGAAGCTGAGCAAATATGTCCAGGCCTACAGGAAGCAGGGAGGGCACGGCTATTTTTATCCTAGCTTGAAGGATTTTCACAGCTGTTTCTGTTGTGTGTGCCCAAGCTACTGGAGTGGTAGGCATCCCTGTAGGCCCGATAGAGGGGAGGCACCCAAACCTTAAACAAATCCCTCCTGACCACACAGGACACCTTCCACCATCAAGGGTCCACTTAGAGCAGCTAAGCGTTGCCCTCCCTTGGCTTCTATTTCAAGGAGTTAGAGGAAGGCTTATTCGTGCCATACCGAGTCTGAACACACGCGCAGAAAAAGTCAGCAGTGCTTACTTAGCTGGGGGAGGGGGATGGGGGTGACATGGGGGAAGGGGACAAGGAGGGTGTATGTACTTGCCTTGTTCACACAGAATGCTGGCCCTAAACTGGACAGGGATGGTGTATGCCTTTAGTCTCAGCAGTCAGGAGTCAGAGGCAGACAGATTTCTGAGTTTGAGGTCAGTTTGGTCTACCAAGGCTACACAGACCTAGAGAAACGATGTCTCGAAAGGGAAAGGGGGAGCTGGAGAGATGGCTCAGCGGTTAAGAGCACTGACTGCTCTTCCAGAGGTCCTGAGTTCAATTCCCAGCAACCACATGGTGGCTCACAACCATCTGTAATGGGATCCGATGCCCTCTTCTGGGGTGTCTGAAGACAGCAACAGTGTGCTCACATACATAAAATAAATAAATAAATCTAAAAAAAAAAAAAATACTGGCCTGTGCCCCGTGCTAGTGTGCGGGTTGATGGTGGTGTTTCACATGCATGAGACACTTGATCTCTACCAATAAGGGTGGGGTGGGCAAGAAAAGTGGCTGAGGAGAAGTTTACATAAAGAAGGCACAGTGGGACCAGTGCTCACAAGGAGAGAGCAGGGGTCTAAGCCAGCCAAATCACAAGCTCTGGGTTCAGCAAGAGACCTTGCCTCTGCAGATAAAGCAGAGTGCTCAAGAAAGATGCCCATGTCCAGCATCAATCTCTGCAGCTTCATTGGCAGGGTCCTCACCATGCTTCTTTATTTAAACCTTTCGATAGCATTTTTGTTGCGTGTGTGTGTGTGTGTGTGTGTGGGGGGGGGTGCATGTGCCACAGAATGTGTGGAGGTCAGAGGGCAGCTCTCAGGAGTTGGTCTTCTCCTTGTAACAGGTGATCCAACTCCTGCCCTGGGGATCCAACTCAGGTTGTTGGGCTCGATGGGCACCTTTAGCTGCCACATTTTAGCAAGCCTGCTTCCTCTTTTATATTCCTCTCCTTCCTTCCTTCTCCCCCTCCCCTCCCCTTCATCTCCTCCTCTTCTCTGGTCTCTTCTTCCTTGTCTCCTCTTCTGTCTCCATCTCCCTCTCTTTTTCCTCTCGTTCCTTGACAAGAATGAAACCAAAGGACTCACTTGGAGGTGCTATGCTGCGCCTCCAGACCGATTTTGGTTTTTTGCTTTGAGACAGGGCCTTGCTGTGCAGCCCTAGTTGACCACCAACTCATAATCCTTCTGCCCCAGCCTCGGAGCAGCTGGGATTGCCATGACACTTCACCTAGCTCCACGTTGACCCCAACACCCCCCACCCCCTTTTTCTTGAGCAAGTCAAGCCCAAGCTGAGTGTCTCCCGATCCACCCGTTCCCATGGCTGACTTCAGGACTTTCTTGTGTATTGCCCCCACAGTCAATATGCCTCTGCCTCCCAGGCAAATGGGAAGGGAGGGGTCCCCTCCCAGTCACCCCTGTTGCATTTCCCTACAGCACCCATTCTCACTGGTTAGAGACAGCTTCTTAAAATGTTTGTGGGTTCATCTTGTGCCATCACTAGACAGACTGTAGGCAGGCTGGGACCATGTGCTGTCTGTGCTCACAGCCCTAGAAAGAGCCTAATATATCAGAGAAAGTACTCTGAAACAGTCTTTTGTTGAGGCAGATATCAATATTAATCGAGTTAGAGACAAGAGCTCTGAGGCTCAGTAGTCAACCTAAGCACTCGAGAAGACAAAGCCAGGATCTGAACCCAAAACAGCTCCGGCGGTGTTCTTCTTCCTGGGGAAGGCTGGCCTCTCTGATAGAAGCCATTCACCTGTCCCTTTCTTATCAGCTGGCTGTTCTATGCCACCTGTGCAATCACAGGTTGGAGGAAGCCTAGGGTCCTTCCCTTAGCTCCCACTCCTTAATCTACAGTGGTTGGTATGTGGCCTTGGGCCTTGAAAAAGCTGGTGTTCTGCCACCTGTTGTGGGAGTGGGGCCTGACGCCAGTCTTTCCACCTGCCTCCGGTGCTATATTAGAGCCCAGACTCCACATCTCTTTCTTATCACCCTGAAGTTCACTATGCTCCGGTTGCTGAGTTCCCTCCTGCTTGTGGCCCTTGGTAAGCCCTCAGCTTGTCCCATGTCCCCTTGCTGCATCAGCCTGGAAGCCCCTGAAATATAACCGACCCTTACTCCTTGCCCTCCCCCTGCCCCGTGACACCCCACGCCTACTTCTACAGAAGGTCTTAGCTTCAACTAGGATAGAACTGAAGGGCCTTGAGCTTGGTTCTTGGCCAGGAATGGGGGAGGCAGGCAAGCTGCTGATGACCCAGCTCAGAAAGCCTGGGAGCCCAAAGGACAAGACTTCTTGAGGGAATGGACAGCGGACAACCTCCTGGCTTAAGGTCTGGGCTCTGTGGTTTGATGGCTCCAACTCGAATTCTCAGTCTTCTGGGACACAGCCCACAAAGCTTCCCATATGGCAACCGATGGCACTTACTGGGTGTCTACTATGTCAGGCAGGGGGCTGGGGGTGGGTTGTTTTTCTTATGACCCCAGGTGAGTCACCACAGTTTGGAGTCAGTGGGGAAACTGAGCCAAGTTCGATTTGCACCCAGGCGGCCTGACTCGGACTCAGACATCCACTTCATAGTGGTTACATTTTTTTTAAAAAATTATTTATTTTTTTAGAAAGTCTCATGTTATAGCTCAGGCTGCCTTTCCTTGAATTCCTAGCAATCCCACTGCCTCCCTCTCTCAAGCACAGGGATTACAGGCATGAGCTAGCATGTCACTTTTAGCTGTCATTTTTTTTCCTGGTTTTTTTTGTTTGTTTGTTTTTGTTTTTGTTTTTTGAGACAGGGTTTCTCTGTGTAGACTTGGCTGTCCTGGAACTCACTCAGTAGACCAGGCTGGCCTCGAACTCAGAAATCAGCCTGTCTCTGCCTCCCAAGTGCTGGGATTAAAGGCATGTGCCACCACCGCACAGCTTAGCTGTCATTTTTTAAATTTTTTATTACATTTGTTTGTTACATTTGTTTATTTGTATGTGTGTTACAGAGCTCCTGTGGAGACCAGAGAACAATTTACAGGAGTCAGTTCTCTCTTTTGGGGTCTCATGGACAAAACTCAGATCTTTAGCCTGGGTGCTATTTCACCAGCCCCATTTTGTTTTGAGGGAAAAGATTTCACTCTGTTAGCCAGGCTTCCCTCAAACTAGTGGCTGATCCTCTGGGGTCATAGTCTCGATGTTGGGATCACGACCATTATACTCAGCACCTTAGTTCCAGAGTTTGGGGGCTCCCTGAGTACCTGGCACAGTTCTGAGACTTCAGTTCTTGAGCTAAGGAGACCCTGCCTTCCTCCAACTCTGGGAAGTCTCCTTGTAGGTTAAATGGATAAATGTTAGTTCATAGATGGCTAGTGAAGTCTAGAGAGGGGAAGGGCTCACCTGAGATCACAGAACCCCGTTCCTTTGCTTTCCCTCTTCCTCCTCTCCATCCTGTCCCTCCTCCTCCTCCTCCTCCTCCTCCTCCTCCTCTTCTTTATCCTCCTCTTCTTCTTCCTTCTCTTCTTCTTCCTCCTCCTCCGCTTCCCCTTTTTCCTTTTTCTTTTTAGACAGGATCTCTCTATGTGGCATTGACTGATCTGGAATTCACCACGTAGGTCAAGCTGGCCTTGAATTTACAGAATTCCGCTTGCCTCTGCCTCCAAGAGCTGGGATTAAAGGCATGCCCCATCGTGCTCAAACACCGACCTTTCCTTCTGAGGACACTCTGGCTGACTGGCTTCTCTACTGTCTCCCCTAGCCTCAGGCTGTGGCCAGCCTTCCTACAACCCCTCCAGCCGAGTTGTCAATGGTGAGGACGCTGTTCCCTACAGCTGGCCCTGGCAGGTAAGAGGGATAGCAGCTGCCCCCACTTCCACTGTGGGCTCTGGACCCCAGGTCTTGTGACACAGCAGCCTGCCTTGACCCCACCAGCTCCTCCTCACTCCCTACTTTGACTTCAAAAGGCCCGAAACTCTTGGACAGAGGCATTTCTTGGAGGTTGAAACTGCTCCATCTGTAATCTTGGCTGGGATTTGGAAGTGGAATCTGGGGAAAGGGTGATGTTTAAGAGATTGGCTTAATAGCAGTGGAATTACGGGGGCTGTGTTTACAGGGATGATTTTGTTTCTAAACTCCTCGGGTTCTACAATGAGGTCAAAGATCTGGGAGCTGTAGAAGGGTTAGGAACTTCATAGTGGTCCATGGGGAGATGTTCAGAGGGCTAGACTCTTATCTAACAATAGTCACAAGCCACGTGTGACTATTTAAGGTTAATATAAATAAGCCAGACATAGTGGTTACATACAAACTTGTAACTCAGTAGAGGCAGAAGGATCAGGAGTTCAAGGTCAGCCTCAGCTACACAGAAAGTTTGAAGTCACTCTGCATAGGAGTCACAGGCTCCTATGAGACCCTGTCTCAAGAACCAAACCCAGACCTGGAGAGAGCTCAGTGGTGAAGAGTGCTTGCTGATCTTCCAGAGGACCTGAGTTCAATTCCTAGTCAGGCTGCTTACGACTCCCTGTAACGGCATCCCTAGGGGATCCAACGCCTTCTAGTCTCTGAGGGCACCAGAACACACATGACACACACCCATTCAGAGAAACACACATGCACATAAGGAAACATTCTTTATTGTTTGGTTGGTTGGTTTGGTTTTTGGAGACAAGGTTTCTCTGTGAAGCCTTGGCTGTCCTGGAACTTGCTCTATAGAGCAGGCTGGCCTGGAACTTGCTCTGTAGAGCAGGCTGGCCTGGAACTTGCTTGCTTCTGCCTCCTGAGTGTTAGGATTAAAGACGGCATGCAACCACTGCCCAGCACAGAAGCATCTTTTAAAATCCACAAAATTGATACAAATTAGACAACTGAAAAAAACTCATTTCATCCGGGCTGTGGTGGCATATGACTTTAATCCCAGCACTTGGGAGGCAGAAGGAGGTGGATTTCTGAATTCGACGCCAGCCTGGTCTACAGAGCGAGTTCCAGGACAGTCAGGGGTACATAGAGAAACCCTGTCTCGAAAAACAACAAAAACAAAAAACAAACAAACAAACAAAACCCCTCGTTTCAGAGCTCAACAGTCACAAGGAGGCAGAGGTCAACACAGAAGATAGGAAACATTTGCATCATCAAAGACCCTGAGAACAAAAAAGGGTCAAAGCTTATTCTGTGAAGGGCCAGAGCCTAAATCCTGTAGGCTTTGCTGGCCACATGCTGGTGATGACAGTGAGTTACTGTGGCTATCAGAGCCTAAAAATGACACAGATCAGGCGGATCTCCAGGCTGGAAACTAGCCTGGTCTACAGAGCAAGTTCCAGGATAGC
>JADRCD010199681.1:0-20211 GCA_019843815.1 Montemys delectorum
CAGACTGAGTCTTGGAATGTCCACAGCACCTCCAATGACACTGGACTCAATAGCCGTCCTTGTGACTTGATGTTATCAGCCAAGTCACTGAGTCCCCAGGCTCCCCACAGGGCTGTGTGCCAGTCTCATGCCAAACTGTCTGGGCCCCTGGCCTCTACCCCACGTCAGAGTAGCATGGTGCTACTCTAAGTGACCACCATAGGTGACACCCTAGAGCCACCTGCAGCTCTTCCCTGCCCACCCCTGGGCATGTACACCCACATGCCATAGTTGGTTTTGTTATGTGAGAATATTCTGGAAATAAATTCTCTTTCTGCAGCAGAGCCTATATCTATGGATGCAAAGGCACATGCTGTGTGTATGCACGTGCAGTGTGGAGCCTAGAGGTCAAAATCACCTACTGCTTTCTGTTGCCATCCACCTTGCTCTTTTTTTTTTTTTTTTTTTTTTTTTGAGACAGGGTTTCTCTGTGTAGCCCTGGCTGTCCTGGAACTCACTTTGTAGACTAGGCTGGCCTCCAACTCAGAAATCTGCCTGCCTCTGCATCCCACGTGCTGGGATTAAAGGCGTGCGCCACCACTGCCTGGCTACCTTGCTCTTTTGAGGCCATCTCCCACTGAACTTGAATTGAAACTCACAGATTTGGCTTGGCTGGCCGGTGAGCTCCAAGGATCCTCCTGCTTCTGCCTGCCCAGAGCTGGGGTCATAGGCAAGCCCCACCATGTTCTGCTGTTTACCTGGATGCTAAGCATATGTAATGACATACACACACCTAGAAAATAAGACTTCAGGGTTATCATGGACTACATAACAAGTCCAAAGCTTGCCTAGGCTACATGGGACTCTATCTCAAAAAGGCTTCAGAAAAGGCGGGTGCTCATGGGAGCACCAATGGAAATGGAGTCTTTGCAGAGCATTATTGAGCCTGGTGCTAGGGTAGTCCTGGACACTCAATTGCCTTGTGCCATTAAAAAGCAGAGAGGCAGACAGGAAGACGGGTGATGTGTCTACAAGGCCAAGGACCAGGGTTGCTGGCTGCCATGTGTCCCTGGAAGCAGGCAGGGCTAGACTTCCTACAAAGTGGCCACTTTGGGGCCATCCCTCTTTGTTCTCTATGTTGTCTCACAGAATGGAGACAAGCTTGCCACAGCACCAGCAAACTGAAACTTCCCCTGTAAGCTTGTGTCTACACACAACCCATTACCACATGTAGGAGTGACAGTTGCCGCAGGACCAGGGATCTGAAGTTCCCAGCCCATCCTCTCCATAGTTATGGTGACACTGCCTTTAGTGTCCGCCACCAGGAGACACTATTAACTTCTCTCAGACCAAGGGGGCTGTCGTTCTCTCCTGAACGCTGCCCTTCTTGGAACAATGGCCCAGGTCCCTCTCTACTCCAGTCACACTGGCCTCCCACACTGAGCCCTGTCCCTAAAGTCTCTAATACGATCCCATGCTGTGACCCAGTCTCTGCCTTCTTCCTTTTAGTCTTTTCTAGTTTTTTGTTTTTGTCTTTTTAAAACAAGGTCTCCTGTAGCACAGGCTGGCCTTGAACTCATGATACTCTTGCATCCACCTTTTTTTGGAGGAAAGGGATATCAAGACAGGGTTTCTCTGTGTAGCCTTGCCTCTTCTGAAACTCACTCTGTAGACCAGGCTGGCCTTGAGCTCAGAGAAGTCCTCCTGCCTCTGCCTCTGCCTCTCGAGTGCTGGGATTAAAGGTGCCAGCCACTGCTCCACTTCTGCCTCAGCCATCTACCTGTTGGGATACCAGGTGTATTGGAGCACTATGGACTGAGCTGTTCTTTATTGGTGCACTCCAGTCACCTCTCCTGGTGTCCTTGTTACCTCTTCTGCTAGCTTGCCTGGATGCTAAGGACACAGTGCAGAACATGCCTACCTCTGAAGTCAGGAAGAGGCTCCACCTACAGGTGCTAGTTGAGAGACTTCTCCCTGGAACTCTCATTTAGGACTGTTCCTCTACTCTTTATAAAGCTCTGGGATGCTTTAAAATGGGGATGTCGAGGAGAGGTATATATAGAATCACTCTTGTCACAATCTGGGGGCTTGCGGGAGCTCTGCCAGAGTCCACCTTTTCTCAGGATGGTAAGTAGATAAAATATGCTTGCCTCTCCCCTCCAATGCAGACATTACAAGTCACCAATCAACCAACCACTCAGGCTAACAATCTCTGGGCTGACATCACCAATCAATTGATGAATGAATGATTTCCTCCATGCTTTGCACAGGACAGGCATTAAGCAAGCAATCTGTCAGCCTTCCATTTTATAGGCAGGGTGGGCATCACAAATCGACTCATGGACAAGTATCTTCCTCCCTTCATTGCACAGGGCAGAAATTAGCAGTTACTCTCACAGTCAGTGATGACCTCTTCCACTCTGTACAGGTCAGGGATGGCCTCCCTCCTACATATAAGGGAAGATCAAGTGGCACCAGAAAGAAACCATGGCAGCTCAACTCCACTTTTTAACATGAAGCTGAGGCCCACAACTTTCTGCAGGCACCTCCCAAGACAAGGTGAACTCTGGAAGGGCAGCACCTAGGACTCCCACACACCTCCCTGGGGATTAGCTTGGACTCTGGCTCCGGGAGCAACATCAAGAAAACAACAGCATTGTGTTGTCCATGGCTGGTTCCTGCTGGATGACCCAGACTATCTTGTCCCCTCAGAGGGAAACCACCAGGGCTGGGGAGGTGTGTGTGGGGGGGGAGAGGCTGGGCATCCTGCCACTCTGAGTGAGGAAGCCATTTGTAACTGGAGCCTATGAGAACACCAGCCCAGGCTGAGGGCAGCTGCCATCTGCTAGCACCCTGTGCCTTTTGCTGGGACAGGATGCTATCAGGCTGATCTCCCTCTGCTTCCTCCAGCTGCCAAGAGCACCATGTACAAGCAAGTGACCAAGTCACCTGGTCTGCTGGGGCTTTTCTGCTGCAGACATCACCACCCCGGTGTCTGGGCTAGGGCTCAGCAGTTAGTGTTCACCTAGCACACAATATTCAGTAGATCAGGAGTTCTAGGTCACCTGCTACTACATATGAGACTTGAGGCCATGAGATTCTGAATTTTTTTTAAAAAATCTTGTGTTCTGGAGAGAGCTCAGCCGTTAAGAGCACTGGCTGCTCTTCCAGAGGACCGGGGTTCAATTCTCAGGAACCAAATAACAGCTAACAACTGTCTGAAATTCCAATCCCAGGGAACCCAATACCTTTACACAGACATGCATGCAGGCAAAACACCAATACACAAGAAATAAAAAATAAACATAAAAAAATCTTGGTGGTGCACACAAACCTTTATTTCTAGTACATGAGAGGCTAAGGCAGGAGGATCTCTGTGAGTCCAGAACTACATAGTAAGTTTCAGGTCAGCCTGGACTACACAATAGAACCCTGTCCCCCCCCCCCCCACACACACACACACACCAAGCAAACAAAAAATTCTTGGCGTGGTGGGATGGCCTTGCAACCTGAGTTCAATACTCAAACCCTACATATGGCAGAGGGAAAATGGGCTCCATTACCTTAACATGTGCATGTGTGTACACAAGGAAGTGTACACACACACACAAAACAATAAAATTTTA
Source organism: Montemys delectorum (assembly GCA_019843815.1). Classification (NCBI taxonomy): domain Eukaryota; kingdom Metazoa; phylum Chordata; class Mammalia; order Rodentia; family Muridae; genus Montemys; species Montemys delectorum. The sequence goes on from JADRCD010199681.1 coordinate 3,606, forward strand.
AAATATTCTAATACCTGCTTGCGGGGTGCGGGGAGAGCTGCATGTGCGGAGTTGGTGGAGCCCGAGGCACTGGTGTCAGGGAACCTAGGCTACAGGACGATGGGGCAGTAGCCTGGTCATCCAGCCAGCCCCGTGCATCCAGCAGCATGCTCTCCACGAGTGGTTTGGAGCCACTGCTGGTCTCCAGAGCACCATACTGTGGGTAGAAGCAGCAGCCACAGTAGGAGTAGGCTGAGTGCCAGCTGTCCAGCACTCTCTCCAGTCTCTACCTGGGTCTGCACTAGCCCTGGCCTACTCCGCACTGCCTGGCCTGGCTGGGATTCCATGGCTCGAGCAAGGGTGGAGCTCTGGGCACCAGTTGCCCCATGGCAACCTACACAGTGCCAATCAAATCAAATACAAACCCAAACCCAAACAAATACAGTGAAAGGGGTAGAAGGAGGAAGAGAGGGAAGAAGATCCCAGCATTTCAGGAAATCAACTGAGCCAGCCGCTCGCTCTAAGCTACACCTAAACATGAATCATTCGAGCTTCCTTCACCGACCTTTTTTGCCATTTTAAAAAAAAAATTGTTGCCGGGCAGTGGTGGCACACGCCTTTAATCCCAGCACTTGGGAGGCAGAGGCAGGCGGATTTCTGAGTTCGAGGCCAGCCTGGTCTACAGAGTGAGTTCCAGGACAGCCAGGGCTACACAGAGAAACCCTGTCTTGAAAAAAAAAAAAATTGTGACACAGCCTCTGTAGCCCAGATTAGCCTCCTCTTCAGTGTGAGATTAGAGATATTTGCCCATAGTCTCTGGGCTCCACCTTCACTAGACGCAGACTCTGGACTACCTTATGGTTCTCAGGGGAGGACTATCAGCTCAGGGTTGGCCAATCAGCGTGGGTAAGGGGGTCAGGCTAAATTATCCCAGGGGAGGATCTGATTGGATCATGTTGGGCCAATAAGGTAGGCTGGGTGGTCGTGAGGTCCAGGAGCCTAGTGCCCCAAAAGCTCATCCTTCAGATGTCCCCTTCTTTCTCCCTGCCATCCCACTGGCCCTCACTGCTTCACAGGATTAAGAACTGTGGTTTCACTCATCTCGCTCCTTCCCCATCCCATCTGAGCTCATACCACCCCCTTGGCTGCAGCCCTGAAACTGATGATTTGGGGACACTGCACCCCACTATAGATGATATTGGGAGGTTGTGGTACCCGCGACTTAGAAGCATGGGGACAGGGTGTTGGTGCAGTGGCAGATGAATCCATAGTCTTTCTCTAACCTGCAGCATCTATATTGGAACATAGAAGGGAGTCTTAAATGAGGGAACCTGAGACTCCCCAGTCTGCAGCAGGCAACCTGGGGCTGGTCCAAGTTCTGCAGGGACTGCCCTGCCAAGAACAGTCTCTTGTACCTAGTTGGGAAGATAGCTAGCAGTGTTTCATTCGTTCTTGGTTTCCCACCATATACCCACAGACCTTGCCATTAACCTAAAGTTAGAGGAAGACAGTCTGGAGGACCAGAGAGGGCAACTGGTCCACAGTCACACATGTGGCTGCTGCCTGGATGGGCTCTAGTCCCAGGCTCAACTCCTGTATACTTTCAGCTCCACAGCCACTCACAGGTTTTAGAGGTAAGTAACCAGCCAGCCCTTCCCAGGAAGAGTTCCTGAAGAGTAGGGATTACAGTAAGGTCAGGATGTCTAAAAAAGGAAAACACCTGTGAGGCTGCGTTCATTAACTGATTCATTCAAGCGGTCACTGCACATATGTTGACTGCCCACTATGTGCACACTCCTGCTCTGGCTCCCAGAAGGGACTTGAGAGGAAACATCACAGCTCAGGAGAGAATCATGTTGTAGCAAGAAAGGAGAAAGAGGCTGCAGTTGGACTTCTGGGGGTGTGCTCAGCTACATAAAAGCTGGATTCAGCTTTCCCGGGGGACACCATAGTCACCCCCCCCCCCTTTTTTTCTTCTAAGCCCTAAGAGATGAGGAAGAAGCTGGGGTCTGGACGTGTAAGGTCAGGCCAAAGCAATGCATCCTCTGCGACTTCACCACCCATGCCATCATCTGACATTTGGACTCCCCTCTCCCAGGACTGAGGACTCCCTGGATAGTTCATCGTTTTTAGTCTTGGAGGCTCTGAGGATTTATGACTAGATTTGTCGCCTTCAACATAGTATGTATATCGCAGGGGCTGCAAGGTTCATGGGGCCAGCTTCTTTCCAGCAGGGCCTTGGGCAGCACAGGACTCATACAGGGACTCTGCTCAGCCGCCCCTCCCCGCCTTTATCTCGTGATGCATGAATAAGCACGTTGAAAGCTGCACCGACTGAGTGCCAGTTGGATTCGAAGCCTGTGCTAGGTGCAGGAGGCTGGCAGGGGAGCTGCTATTTGGCCCCAGTCGACCTGCTGCAGGATTGGGACCCCAGAGGTTCTGGCACCTGGGGAGATATTGCCATGCAAAAGAACGAAGAGAAAAACTAAGGGGTGAGGGTCATGCCTGTTATCCTAGCCCTTGATGAATGAGGCAAAAGGGATTACTAAGAGTTGGGGGGCGGGGCAGCCTGAACGACATAGCAAGACTGTCTCTAAAATAAATAAAAAAAAAAAAATTAAAATTAAGTTTTAAAGAATTAAAAACGAGAGACTCTGACCTGACCAAAAAAAAAATTAAAATTAAGTTTTAAAGAATTAAAAACGAGAGAGTCTGACCTGACCAGCCCTGACTCTGACCACTTGCAGCTAACCAAAAGCGACATTTTGCTGCGGTGCGGACCATTTATTTTAGAGTAGTATTTTCTTTTATGGAAGCAACTTCCGGATCCAGCGCCAACTCCAACCACCACGGAGGTCACGCCCCTCTATAACGCCCACCGTGACGTCTGGTGGCGAGACAGTGACATCACAGACATGACTGTGGGTTGGAGCCCGGGAGACCGCCACGCGTCTCCATGGCAACGAAAGGGCGTTGCCAGGAAGATTGCGAAAACCCCGCCCCCACAAGGGTGGGGCTGCTGCTGGTACTATTCACAGCTAAGGTACGCTCCCGTAGCCACCAGTCTCTGGTGTCCCACGAGACCCGCAGACGGGCGGCCTCGGCTTGACCGCAAAGCGCGGCGGCCGTAGCACGGCGACTCCTTACCAACAGGCGCCGTCGCAAAATGGCGTGTCCGCTCCTCGGTCACGCCCCTGCGTTTTGATAAACCTTCGCTCCCTGTTCCAACCTACACCCTATTGTGGTAAAGCTCCGCCCTAACATCAGGCCACTCCCCCAACCATCGTAAAGCGCTCCACCTGCCTCTAGGCCACTCCCCTACCTTGTGGTTAAAAGTACCGCGCCCATCTTCAACCCACGCCCTCACACTGTCGTAAAGCTCCACCTTCGCCTCCAAGCCACAGCTCTGATCGTCGTAAAGCGCCACGCCCCCCTCAAATACCTTACCCACATCGTCGTACAGCCGCGTTCCGTTCCTTAAGGCCACGCCCCGCGCTGTGACGTCTAACGCGCACGCCTCTCGCGGCCCGGTTGCGACTGCGCAGTGGAGCGCGCAGGCCGCCGCCCCCCGCTGGCCGACGCTGGCGGCGTAAGGCGCGCGGGGGCTCCGCGGAGCGGGCGCGGCGGAGCGGCGGAGCCCGGCCCTCTCCGCCGAACATGCCGAGGCCGGCCCCGGTAGCGCGGGAGCCGGAGCGGGGGCCCGAGCCGGAGCGCGAACGTGCGCGGGGCCCGGAGCGGGGGACGCCGCGCTGCTGAGCTCGGCCACCGCCGCCCGCGGGCCCCAGGCGGGGCGCAGGTAATGTTGCGCGCGCAGGGTCGGCCGTGCCCCACCCCCGCCGCGTCGGGACCCCGTGACTCCCACTGACCCGGGATAACCCCACTCCGCGCCGGGTCGAGCACGGCACCCTGCGATTCCTGACTGGTGTTCTTCACCGGGCGACCCCCACTTCCGGTCACCCTGCCCCCTGTCTCCCTCACCGTCTGACTCCACCTTTGGCTCGCTGGTCCTGAGTTCGAATGGGCATTGTTTCCTGGGTGCTAAGCTCACCTGCGACACTCTGGCGTCCCTACTTCCGGTCACCCTCCCCTTGAGACCCCTCATTCTGCTTCAGTGAACCATTTCACTCTGACCCCATCCTTGTTCCTGCGTTCTGACTTCCCAGTTTCCTGTGTCTCCTTCCTAGGTGTTCAGCTCACCTGCAACCCCCCTCCCCCGTTTTTCTCCGTTTCCCCCGATGTCCCTTTCTCATCCCCAGATCCCGCTATACACCTGGTCTCCAGGCCTCCTGCCGTCCGTCTTCACTCCCAGCCCTTCTTCCTGATGGTTACTCTTTACTATTTGTGACTCTGATGGTTTGTTGAGGGAGAAGAGTTGGGGGTCTTAGGGACAGGGACAGAGGGTCCTGTCTAAGTGGAGGAGGACCTGTTGCTGGGAGCTGCTTGGGAACTCTAGGCCCAGCTGCCTGCGCCCTCCTCCTTCCGCTCTGGCCACCGGCTTTGTTTTCCGGAAACACACGGATCAAGGCGGGAGGGGTGAGATGTCTGAGCAGGCTGCTGGATCCCCTGCCCGTCCTCATCTGCCCTAACTTTGTGCACGGGTGACTTTTTCAATAAGAGATGGGATTAGAAAGAATGTCTGCAGAGAGCGGTTTCTGTGGTGTCCTGGACTTGTAGGTTGGGGCCAGATGGTTTTCATCTTGGTGGCCTCCTGATGGCAGTTTGCAGGAAGCAGTCTGGGAGGTGGTGTGTAGGTGGAGACCTATCTGTATCCTCGCTGGGTTGCAGTCTGCTTCCCCAGCCCACCCCTCAGGGCTCAGGAGCCTCAGTGGCTATCTGGGGACTCTGGGAGCTGGTGAGTGGAAGGCACAAAGGCCTTGTTGGTGTAGGAGAAACCCCAGTCTCGCACAGAGATTGTGCTGACCAAGTCAGGTGCAATGGTGAACACTGTATGGCCCCCTTGCCTGCCCTGGAGGATTTGCTTGTGTGTAGAGAACGGTGTCTGCGGGTGTCTCCTTCCACCAGAACAGTGTGGTACTGGCTGGTGGGTCCCCTTCCCCACCTCCCACATCTCCCCCCACTCCCCTCAGATCACAGGCATGCAGTACCTGTCTGCCTGCCATGGGTCTCCAGGGCCTGGACAGACACTGTTCATCCTTCTTACAGAGGCTGAGCCATGGTAATTTCCTGGGAGCCAGGGGCATGGGAGGAACTATGTGGACTGAGCAGAACGCTGAGGACCCCCAAATTTAGAGACTCCAAAGCCATCTTAGGCTCCAGGGCCTACTGCAAGCAACTGGGCTGAGATGTAGTGTTTGCGTCCTTCTTATTCCTGGGCCTGAATGCTCAGTAGAGGTGGCCTCTCATCTGCTTTGATTTTACCTTAGAGTGGTCACTGGGCTCCAGGCACATCCCAGAGGCCAGGCAGCCAGTGCTGTCCACCATAGTTTGTAGTATCATGCGATTTTTGTGGCTTTTCCGTAATCATACAGTCACTGCCTCTGGCAGAGAATGTAGGGAAAATGTTTGGTAGTTGAACTGCTTCCACATGACCATCCCCAGCTTTGGGGAAGCCAACATGCCCATTTGTGAATTGGGACAAATGGTGGTATACCCAGACAAACGCAGGGGACCATTTGTGTTCATGGGGAGCTTGCGAATGAGGGATGCTCATCCAGAGATGCAGGACTTGGGAATGTGTATTCACACAGTGGCAGGACAGACACTGTGCTGTATGATAGATGTTTATTCTGTGTGACTCCTTCCTGCTGAGATGCACCACTCCCCTTTCCACCCACAGCAGCCAGCATCCTTTTGACAAGGGGTTGGGGGCTGGTGAGGTCCTGCTCTTGCCTGTGTGATAAGCCAGGTGGGAGGAGTGAAGGAAAGCAGGGTTGTAGGGTCCTACTGTGACTAAGTGTCCTATAGTGTGGCCTTTGGTGTCAAGATGGTATAGGACAAGCCAGTGGCTTTCTTGTTATCTGGGGGATAGATAGGGCCACTTGAAAGAGCCCTAGCCTGGAGCCAGGTCATGATGGAGAAGTGGGTAGGACTTCATCCAGGTTCTCCCACACATCTGTCGCCCACTGACTTGGTGGCCATGCTCTTGTTGGACCCAAGCACTGTCATTATAGGCTGGACATCAACTTGCCAGTCAGCACCCTGGGCAGTCTTTGCCTGAGAGCCTGTTAGTTGATGCTGGCACAGCTGTAGGTAGGCACGAAGCTCAGAGGTGTCTCAGCACTTAGCTGAGAAGACCCCAGACCCGCGGCCTGTGTGGGATGGTGGCCGTGAGGTGGCCGTAGCACCTTTTATAGAGGGGTAACCTGTTCCATATAGGAGGACCTGGGGTCTGACAGCCTGATGTTAGTGGCCCTGGGGCCAGAGGACATGCTGGTAAAAACCAGGATGGCTGCACCCTGAGGAAGCCCATCTTGCATGGCCCTGTGGGTTAGGACACACTCTGTCCTTTTGCTGTCTTAGCCACTCCCTGTCACACATTCAGAGGCTGGGCATCAGTGCTTGGGTGGGAACCTGACCATGAATTGCTCTGACCTCAGTGGGTCAAAGTTGTCCCCATCCTGGTCCCCGGGAGGTGTCTTGATCTCAAGATATGTGATGTTGGGGAACCTCAGCAGGTCTCCACTCAGCTCTTAAAATGCAGAAACATACATAGAGTGTTTGGGTGGCCACCTAGTCACCTGAGGCGGCACTCTGGCTGCTTACCCTTGGGTGGGACAGGTTCCCTAGGCTTATAGGGACCATCAGACCCTATGGACTCCTTCCCTCTATGCTCTGCTCTACACACTGCACTGTCACCAAGAGGCTCCATCCTGGGCAGAGAGGACGCAGAACACCCAGAACAAGTGGCAGTCAGAGAAGCACGCCTGGGACCCACAGCTGTCAGGTCTGTCCTCTGTATGTTTATGTCCATACACAAACATAGCCCTGGTCCCCAGTCCCAAGGGAGCTCCCCTAGTGCTGGTGACAGCTGAGGACAACATGCTGCTTGGCATTCACATCCTCTGCTCACTGAGACCGCAGGCTGTGCCCTTGGGTGCTCGCATTAGAGTTAGGTGTTGTGGGTAGCTCCCCATCCTTGCCTCTGACAGAGAGCTGGAAGTTGGACTCACTTAGGACCCAGTGGTCAAGGGGCCATTCCTTCTGCTCAGCCTCCATCCCCCCGGAAGAGCAGACCTTCAGGTTGCCTTCACCCCTTGGAGCAGCTCAGTGTCACCAGGGAGAAAGACAGATTGAGGTCACACCTTGTTAAAAGACAGATCACCAGAGTCTCTGACGTGAGTCAGAGTCCAGTGGTAGCATGCAGCCTCACATTGAATCCACAGTGAAAGCCGGAAACCAGGGAACAAAAGGACAATGATCTGTCTGTGCCAGAGGGCGGCCCATAGGTGTGAGTCTCCAGCCAGGGCACCACCCACAGACTCCCATCTGGGAAGAAACCCCATCTTGCTTTTTTTAACTTTAGATTTGTGAGACAAGGACTCACGTGGATTCGGATGGTCTCTAACACCAGATCCTCCTGCTGTGGATCCTGAGTGCTGTGGTCACTGTGCCTGGCTCTTCTGATGCAGGATCTTGTGTGTCTCAGGTGTACACATGGATGGATGTCACATGCCTATGTGCCTGTGGAAGTCAGGGCAACTTTGTGAGGTTGCTTCTCTCCTTGCACTTTTGGTTTTGACACAAGGGCTCTGTGTTGTGTAGCCTGGCTGGCCTGGACCAGATTCCTCCTTCCACATTGATAGAGGCTGTCAGATTTGCATGACGAGAGCTTTGCTCACTGAGCTAACTCAGCAGCCCTGTTTTGTTTTTTGAGATAGGATTACAACTTCTGTAGCCAAGGCGGGCCCTAAACTCACCATATAGTCCAGACTGGCCCTAAACCCATGCCTCCTTCAGCGTCCTGAATACTGGGACATAGGTTTGTGGCACTATACTCAGGGAAACTGTCCTTGACTCTGCTATAGGTGATTTATTTATTTTTCTTTTCGAGACAAGGATTCTTTGTATAGCCCTGGCTGTCCTGGAACTCACTCTGTAGACCAGGCTGGCCTCAAACTCAGAAATCCGCCTGCCTCTGCCTCCCAAGTGCTGGGATTAAAGGTGTGCGCCACCACCGCCCTGCTTGCTGTTAAGTTATTGATATAGAATCCTAGGTAGCCTGGGCTGACCTCCATGTAGCTGAGGATGGCCTTGAACTCCTTGGTTCCTGGGATTTGGTCTGTGCATGTTCTCCTGGGGTTACAATGGGAAAGGTTGAAGGTACTTGTGAGGCAGCTAAAGTTACCCATAGCTCAGTTTAAGCCTGTGTTGGGTCTTCAGGTTGTGGGAGGGGCATGGGAAGCAGGAACACAGGGCAAGCCTTGCCAGGAGCCCCAGAGTTTGCAGCTGCCCCAGGCACTGAAGAGCTGGGCTCTGGGTGGCTGAGACCCACAGGGCTGGCAGGTGGTGCGCGTCTCCAGGCACTAGCCTGTCCTCTCCCACTCTACTGTGTCTGCAGCCTATGCTTCCTCTCAGGGCACACCCCTGTGGGCTCCTGGGAAATCTACATGTTGCCCTTGGCTGTCCAACTGGGCTCCTGAGAGGAGGCATGGCCTAGGCAGAGCAGATTCTGCTCCTCTGGGTGGGCAGCTGTGTGCCTGTGCTTCACTTGGTGCCAACCTGACCCTACCCAAATGGAGGGCAAGGGTGTGAGCTGGGCCCTCCACATGCGGACTGTGGCAGTACTTAGGTGAGGTGTCTCCTCAGTTAAGGCCTGTGCTCACCCTCGCCTAAATGAGAATGGCCAGTTCTGGGCTCCCCTCCCCACCCCTTAGTTTAAAATGTTAAAACTAAGGATGGTGGCTTTCGCCCATCTTTCCCACACTTAGGGCAAGGAGGCAGAAGGATTGGGATTCAAGGCCAGCTTGGGTGAAATAACTGCCTAAGCTTAGGTCTCCAGTGCTCACTTAGATGCTGGCCTGGGCACTGTGGTCACCGTTGGACCCAGGGCCCAGGAGGTGTGACCTGTTCTCACACTGAGCTGGCTGTGGTAGCTAAAGTGGTAAGCTCTGGGTTCAGTAGTGAGATAGAGCTTCAGTGTAAGGTAGAGAGGAACCTAGGGCAGTCCTCGACACCAGCCTCTGGCATACGAGCTCCCATGCAAACACAGAGTACAAGTCAGTCTGCCTTGGCTCATGCCTGTAATTCCAGTGCTTAGGAAGTGAGGCATGCAGCAAGTTCAAGGCCAGCCTGGGTTGCATACTCTGTTTCAAAAAGAAAAGCAACAGAGTTTTTTGTGATCATTCCTGATGATGGTGACACTTACAGAATTCCAAGTGGACAACCCCCCTTCACCCCAGGATCTGCTGCTGGGTAGGGACCTGTGGCTGAGTTGTCTTTTTTTTATTTTTTTTTTTTTATTTATTTTTTTTTTTTTGAGACAGGTTTTCTCTGTGTAGCCCTAGCTGTCCTGGAACTCACTCTGTAGACCAGGCTGGCCTCGAACTCAGAAATCTGCCTGTCTCTGCCTCCCAAGTGCTGAGATTAAAAGCGTGTGCCACCACTGCTCGGCCTGAGTTGTCCTTATGTGGTATTGATGGTGCCACCACAGTAGGCCGTGGTCAGTGGTCCATGTCTGTGCATGCTTATTTACATGTGTTCACTGTTCCTGCTTCATGTCTTTCCATACATCTGGGACTGAGCCCCTTGCCCAGCTTTGTGCCTGGTTCCCCACTAGGCTTTGCAGTGGACACTGTGGTTTTAGGCTCCGTGGGTGTTGAGTAGCATCCCCCTCATGGTAATAGCCACCCCCATGTCCCCGGACATGGCCCATAGTTTCCTAGGATCAGAGTTAACCTTTGCTGAGATGTGAGTCAGGAGATCCCACAGAGTCCAAGAAGCTGTGGGTCCCACATCACCCATGGCAACCCACAATGGTGCAGAGGGTACAAGTCTCAAGACACTGCTGTCCCTGGGGGACACCATCTGCTCTAATGTGGGGGCATTCTGGTCTGACTGGTGCGGAGTAGATGAGCTAAGAGCTCCTGCCTGTCCTTACCGTTTGTGGTTTATGCTGAGGAAACATTTGCTCTACAGAGTACACACTGGCTGTCAGGGAGCTGGGCTGCAGCTTCCAGTCGGTCCTTGTGCTGTCAAGCACTGAGGACATGGTGGCTCATGTGGCTGAGATTGATGGGTCCCTCAAATGATCTGAGAGCCTCACTGTCACACTGCCACATACAGAGGTCTTTCCAGGCTACGGTCCAGGCTCTCCGCCCTTTGCTGGGCACTGTCGGTGAGGTCCATGCAGAGCAGTAAGCTCCCCAGCCCCACACACTGCATGGCTCCACTGCCCTGCTCCACTGCCCCTGCCCAGGAGAGCCCAGCACTCCCATATCACTGTGATAGTGTTGCTTCTACTCCCACCCCAGCCGGTTTCCCTGCACCTGTGGGGACAATGACTCATGGCCAGGAGCAGGTGAGCCATGGTGGTATTGAGGTGCCTTCCTCCAAAGACAAGGTACTGAAAAGTCCCCTAACCATTGCGCAGGCCTGTGCAGGGCTCAAGATCTCTCCCTCTGCCATGGCCATCGTCCTTGTGGGATGGCCCATATCCCTTGGTCATCAGATTCTGACCTGATGCACAGCTCTGTTGCCGACTGGCCAGGTGCCACCAGCCCCTTTCTGATTGGGCTCCTTATCCTAGCTTGGCTTGATCCCCAAATTTCTCTAGCTGTCTTCCAGGATACTCAATGCTGGGAGTCCCAGTGTGCCACAGCTCTGGGGCTGCAGCCCAGAATCCCACCCACTTCTGGGCTCTCATGGTGGCTTTTGTCCCTGCTTGTCCCCTTAGGTGGGTGCCAGGTCTAGCCTGGGAACTGCCAGTGACGTCAGCCAGGGACTGTGACATCACTAAGTGGAGATGCAGAGAAGGGGCTTGGGGGCCTCCGGCAGAGGAGCAGCCAGGGCCCCAGCAAGATGGGGGACCCCAAAAAGAACAGGGCAGGTGCGTGCTGGGGCCTTGCAAGGAGGGCTGTGTGTCTCTGGTGGGAGTCCAGCCTGCTGTCAGCCAGCTCCCTGAGCAGTGGGCACCATGCAGCTGGCTCTGCAGCCTACCCTCACTCAGGCCAGCCCAGCATTTCCCCTGAGCCTGGGCTCACCTCTGGAGACAGCCTCACAGCCTCACGTGGGGAAAGAATCGGGCTCTGGGCCTTGTGGGTCAGGCCAGGGAGGGTTTATTTAGGACGAGGGAGCCCTGCCCTCCTTCCAAGGGCTCTATTTTTAGCTCCAAGGTTCAACTAGGTCCAGGGCTAGAGGCATTTCCTTTTCTGTGGGGTCTCAGGTCACACCACACATGCTCAGGTGTGCCTGAGGCAGCACAGCTGCTTGGACCAGAGTTGCCTGTTTCACTGGCCCTCCGTGTTGGAGTGACAGCCTTCTTGTGATGTGCTCACTCTCTTGGGCACTACTGACGGCCACATAGCCCATGTTAGCCTAGCTCTTCCTGTGATGGAGGAGGAGTGGTCCATGTGTTGGGTGGTCATGGTAACCTCGGGTTGTGCCTGCTGTCCCACAAAGTCATGGTCCTATCTCATGGCAGTTTTTTCATGGCTTCCTTGGCCTAACCACTTCCCCGGCCCCATGGGGCTGACAAGACAGGCAGTGACTGTTGTAGTGTCCCCAACTGTATTGTAGGATGCATGGGGACAGTAGATGCACAGGTGACTCTCTGGTTTTCCTTGGTTGCCATGTCCACTCAGGATGTGGGCAGCACACCCACTGGCTCAGGAAGGCCATGGTTGAAAGGTACAAGGGCCCATTAGGGCTGCTTCCTCCTCCAGCTTGCCTGCTCTGAGCCCACTCGTGCTTGGTACCTGTGCAGGACCCTTCTTCTGCCTCTCATTTGTTGTTGTCCTCCAGTGTGGCCCTGCAGGTGCCCCATTCCCACTGTGCACATCCTAGTTGGCCTGAGCACCTACAACAGAACACGTGCTGCCTGTTGCTGCTGACCATGGTGGCACATGTGTGCCACCTGGGTCTTGCCTTCCACGCATCATAGATAGGCTACTGGGCCTGCTGTGGGCATTTCTGCATGTTACTGGTTTGCAGCCATCCAGCCAGGCTGAGGAAGACACAGTGGGCCTATCCTAACCTCCCCAGAACAAAGGATGATGTCCTCTGCTGCTGGGGACTCTGAGGGGCCCAGCTCCATCTGGGTACTTTCGCTCCAAACCTCAGAGAGGCCCTACTGCTTCTAGTGACTGGGATGCCCCATGTTGATGTATGATGAGCAGGTGGCTCCTCTTTCCTGATTTTGACATCCTGTGCTGGTCCTTGCGTGTCCGCACTCTAGGGTCTTCTGATGTCACTGCCTCACGTACCCCCTTACCCAGCTCATGGTATCCTCTCTACTTGTGGGTTGTGAAGGGTGCACTTGGGCACAGGCTGAGCACTGTGGGATGGAGAGCGTGCCCAACTCCCCAGGTGATGTCCTGTCTGGAGACTTGAGGTGTATGCAGGACACAAGTGCTGGGAAGGGCTGGCTCCCTGCACACCCTTTGACCTTCTTTGACCCTTCCCTGTGTGTGAGTTTATCACCCTGAGGTGATGGCTAGAGTCCTGGGCTCTATCCCTGAGAATGGTACCTCCAGATGGTTGCTGGGGGCAGAGTGCTAGACCCTGAGAGCACCTCTGTATGCCTGTGTGCTTACAGTTTTAAAACCACATTGTATTTATTTAGTGCATATAAGGGTAGTGTGTCTATACTACCCCATGTGTGTGGAGGTCAGAGGGTAACTTGTGGGAGTCAGCTACCTCCACAGTGTAGATCCTGCGGACAAGACATGGGTCATCAAATTTGGCACAGGCAGCCTTACCCGCTGAGCCATCATTTTGTTGACTTTTGATGTTTTGGTGAACTGAATTTCATATAGCTCAGGCTGGCCTTGAACTCCTGATCCTCCTGCATGTTGACGTGCTGAGTATGCACCTCCACATTTTGTTTCTGTATGAGAGATGGGACCCAGGGCACAGTCGGTGAGCACTCTGCCCTCTTAGCCCTTCCTAGTAGAAGAGAAGCCCATGGGAGGTAGTTGTGACAGAGGCTCGAAGGGGCTATTCTGAGTGATACCTGGGTGAGAGTGAAGGGCAGAACCTTTACTAGGTTCTTCTGGCCTGGGCACAGCCCTGCCAGTCTCCTGCTCCTGCACCCAACCTGAAAGCCACACAGGTCCTTGGGCAGGCCCCCATCCATACCTGTCTCCTCTTCATCTTTAAGACCACAGTGCTGGCATCTCATGGTGCCAGTCTTCCAGGTCTGCCTCTCTCTGCCTCCTGTGCTGTTACTCAGTGCCCTGATGAGAAAGGGACAGGAGCAGGCCTAGTCCATTGAGACCATGCAGTTTCTAAGAGCTCTTCCCCCATGATCTCCGTGGTGAGGAAGGATGGGCCTGAGAATGACTTGTATTGTTGTAGGGTGTTTTTCTGGGTGGGATGCAGATCCTTGGTGGCTTGTGGTATAGCTAGCTGTCCACACTGTAGAGACTCATGGTAAGGGCTGCTGTGGGATACATGTACAGCACAGGGTCAAGGCCCTGAGCTGGAAGAGGGCCCCATACCGCCTAGGTTTTTCTAGGGGTCCCATGTATTTTGAGGAGAGTCCCTGTTGGATACTAAAAGAGGAGGTTGGACTTTTCCATTTGGAGCCAGGCTGCCAGTTTCCTTACTCCCTAAAGGGAGAACCAAGATAATGGAGAAAGTATTCCTGCCTGCCTCTGCCTCCCAAGTGCTGGGATTAAAAGCGCGTGCCACCACTGCCTGGTGATATGGGGAGTACTGTCAGTGGACAGGTGGGATAATGTGATGGCCGCTGTGGCTTCTCCTCACTCACTGCAGCCACAGTGCAGCAGAGAAATGTGTGTAAACAGCGAGCACCGAAAATCACTGCCTATATTGGTGCTGGGAGGGGGCAGCAGGCTGGCACCCTCCAGATGTGCCCTGAGGGCACATACGTCACATTCCTCTGCATGACCACCTGTGGGAGCATGTACCTGAGAGCTCAGCCCAAGACTAGCGTGGGCTACAGAGTAAGACCTTGTCTCAGAAACAAAACCTGCACAGGTATTTGCCAAGCCCAAGCCCTGGGTGATGGCTCCCTTGGTAAAGTGCTTGCCTTGAAAAATAAAGACCCCAGCAACTACAAAAAAGCAGGCATGGCAGCCACACCTTCAGTCCCAGCACTCAGGAGGCAGAGACCATCAGATCTCTGTGAGATTAGGGACAGCCTGAGCTGCACAGTGAGTTGTTGGCCAGCAAAAGTGTGTATGGCTGCCCAAGTTCATGGTCCCCGTGCCAGGGAGGTAGAGACAGAAGGACTCCTGGGACCTACCTATTCAGGAGAAACTTTGACTCAAAACACGACACCTGAGGCTGTCCTGGCCTCCACAGCCACCTGCACACACAGTTGGACAGCGAGGGCACAGTGTTGACACCGTGTGAATGAGAAATCTGGAAATTTGGTTTCTTTAAAGGCAATATTTTTGTTTTAATCCCAGGTGTGGGGACACGGGGCTGCTTCAGACTGATTGCCTAGTGTTCTAGTGGAGGCGTGGTTTTGCCAGCGGCAGATAGTTTCTGTGATTGTGTGATGTTTGGAGTTCTGGGGACTTCGGAGAGGTATTTAAATATGAGGGCCCCGAGACCCAGTCAGTGGTTGTTGGCCATTCAGGGGGTTGGCTGTGGTTTGTTAGTAATTTTGCTCAAAGAAGAAACAAAAGGAAAATTAGATTTGGGGATCTAGCTCTCTTTCCTCTCTCCTTTCTCTGCTATCCAGTGATAGGGGGTGAAACTGGGGGCAAAAAGCATTGTATGCTTCAGGCTTCCCCTGTCTGTTCCCACTCTGTGTGCCCCTCTGTGGGCAGTTCTTCAGCTACCCATGTGTGGATGGCCTGGCAAAAGCCAGGGCTTTGGGGCTGAGAGATATAGATCAGGGCAGAGGGGCCAGCACTCATCCCTGGGGTCTCCTGAACCCTCCCTGTTCACCCAGTGCTGCATGCTGTATACCTCCCAGCATAGTTAGAGTTGCTTCACCTGCCCTCTTTGGGTTGGGTCAGGTGTGGCTCCTGTCCCTATGTGGGCAGTGTTTATTCTGCCGTCTGACACTTTCCTTGTCTTGGCTGGTGGTGTGGTTGGACTGTGGGTCACCTCTTACCTAGATCCCTCTTGTTGGCTTTAGCCATCCAGTGTCCTCTGGTCTGCCACTTGGTGGCATAGTCTTGTGGCAAGTTAGAGCGCATGGCCATTCAATCCAAGCCATCTACCCCAATCTCTAACTTCTCTCAGCTTCCATTTGGTCACAGCATGGTAGCCTTTGCTGTGGTCTGACCTATGCCAGGGTGAGCAGGGCATGGACACTTCCCACGGGAAAGATGTGCCCTCCAGGCAGTGATGTTACCAATCCTGTTCAGACCTTCAGAGATCATTGGTATCAGACCACCGGGGGCATGTCATGTACTCTGCCCTCTAACCGGGCCTCTGTTTCTTCACAGCTGGGCACCACAAGATTTAAGGCGGTGGGACCTGTTGGCAGAATGTCTTCTCTCTCTGCAAGCGACCCTGCGGCCACCAAGATGAGCACCTCGGCCTGGCCTGTGAGCGTACCCGGGTGTCAGTAGCCGGGAGCCGAGGGGCCACCGGGCGCAATGGTGTACTAGGCCGGGCGCGAGCTCAAGTTTCGCACTCGGATCTCACGGCAGAGTCACCGTGGAGAGGCCAGGGTACCACAAACTTATGGATTTTGACAAGAAAGGAGGGAAGGGGGAGTTGGAGGAGGGCAGGAGAATGTCCAAAACCGGCACGAGTCGGAGCAACCATGGTGTCCGCGCTTCGGGGACCAGCTCAGGGGTCCTGATGGTGGGCCCAAACTTCCGAGTCGGCAAGAAGATAGGCTGTGGGAACTTCGGGGAGCTTCGCCTAGGTGAGTCCTGTGTTTCTCGTCCCCTCTCTATCACTAGGCCCCTCGGGAGGAAGGAGGAAACCTGGCTCTGAGTACCCATCAGGCACCTCAGGTCCCAGATCTTGCTCGGAGTGGTCATGTGAGGGTAGTGCTCCCAGGGAGCACACTGGCCACACCAGCCCCTGAGGCTTGGCTATGCTTTACCAGATAATGGGATGATGCTTCCCGTTGAGCCAGTGAGGACCACAGGGTCTGTGGAGGACAGAATCTGGTCACACTGAGGGGACAGCAGTGTCATAGGTTCCAGTTCCCTTCCTTTCCCAGAGCAGAGTATTGTAGCCTCACTGGCCTGCTCAAGGCCAGCACTGGCCCCATCGTGGTGCAGAGCCTCTGCAGCCCTGCCATAGGGCTGCACTTTCTGTGGCCTTGGGCCTCTGAGCCTTCTGCCTGCAGCCTGTGGTGTTAGGTGTCTTCTAAGGCCCAGCTGGAAGGTGGTTCCTACACAATAAGACATCAAACTGCAACCTTGAAGCCAGCCATTTTGGCCACGCCTTTAATCCCAGCAATTGGAGGCAGAGGCAGGTGGATTTCTGAGTTGGAGGCCAGCCTGTCTACAGAGTGAGTTCCAGGACAGCCAGGGCTACACAGAGAAACCCTGTCTTAAAAAAACCAAGA